>BJBW01004570.1:0-55361 GCA_004320125.1 Scolopax mira | reverse complement strand
AAGGACCCATCTGGAGCACTGTGTCCAGTTCTGGGCTCTCCAGTTCAGGAAGGACAGGGAACTGCTGGAGAGGGTACAGCAAAGGGCCACAAAGATGATGAAGGGCCTGGAGCATCTCTCCTATGAGGAAAGGCTGAGGGACTTGGGTCTTTTTAGTCTGGAGAAGAGAAGACTTAGGGGGGGGATCTGATCAATGCTTACAAATACTTAAAGGGAGGGTTCAGGAGGATGGGGCTGGTCTTTTCTCAGTGGTGCCCAGTGACAGGACCAGAGGAAATGGGCACAAACTTGAGTATAAGAAGTTCCACCTGAAGATGAGGACGAACTTCTTTACTGTGGGAGTGATAGAGCCCTGGAAGAGGCTTCCCAGAGAGGTGGTGGAGTCTTCTTCTCTGGAGACATTCAAAATCTGCCTGGATAGGTTCCTGTGCAATGTGCTCTAGGTAGACCCACTCTGGCAGGGCGGGTTGGACTAGATGATCTCCAGAGATCCCTTCCAACCCCATACGATTCAATGATTGATTCTATGATTCCTTGCTGGAAGAAATGACTCTGGTGAATTATGGCGTAGGTGAAATACAGCAAGCTAGCGAGGGAGTTTGCACTGCCACAGCACTCAGCAATTGCTGTGCTCCAAAGCCCAGGAAAGCCACCAGGTGCTCTCTTACTACCTCTCACAGTGACCCACTGCAGATATCTCCAACCTCCTCCAGCAAAGTGTTTAGACATATGTTAAGCTAATCCCGTTGAAGCCAGCAAGGCCATGATTTGTACCCATTTTTGCTGCACAGTGCCCAATTTTGGCCTTAGGGTCAGAAGCCGTGTAAGAAGGTAGAAAGATAATTCCAGTGGCCTTAACCCCAGTAATCATTTCCCCTGATGGCCTTGGGGAGACTTAGGGGGTGGCAGAAGTAAGGATAAGATGCATGAACCTCCTTTCCAGGAGGAAAGTGGACTCCTTCATTTATTCACTACTTGGAATCATCCCGTTTGGGGCACAGAGTATGGGCCAAGATCTGCTTCTGAAAGGGTGCTGAGGGACTAAGGGACAGTCAGTTCTCCATGTCCCTGAAGGGCAGGACAAGTAAGGGGCTTGATTGCACCAAGAAAAATCTAAGCTGTGCACCAGGCAAAGCTTCCTGCTGGAGAGGAATGAGCAGTCAGTCACCAGGACACACTGCCAGGAGGTTGTGGAGGTCTCTTAGAGAAAGCACCTAGTAACACTCCATCTATAGCAATATCTGTTATGGCTGGTCCTGGTGAAGTTCTGCTTGATGCCACAGATGGACGTGATAGGCTGCTTAGGAAAGAGTGTGGCCAGTAGGTTGAGGGAGGTCATTCTCCCTCTCTACACTGGTGAGGCCACAACTGGAATATTGCCTCCAGTTCTAGGCCCCCAGTTCACGAGGAACAGGGAACTAGTGGAGAGAGTCCAGTGTAGGGCAACAAAGATGATTAAGGGATTGGAGCACCAAGGAGATGGGACTCTTTAGCCTGGACAAGCGAAGGCTGAAGGGAGACCTTATTTATGTTTCTAAGTATCTAAAGGGTGGGACTCTTTTCAGTGGTTTCCAGTGATAGGACAAGGGGCAACGGGCTCAAGCTGGAACATGGGAAGTTCCAGTCAAATATGAGGAAAAACTTCTTTATGGTGAGGGTGATAGAGCCCTGGAACAGGCTGCCAAGAGAGATCATGGAGTCCCCTTCTCTGGAGATCTTCAAGACCTGCCTGGATGTAGTCCTGAGTGATATGTTCTGGGCAATCCTGCTTTAGCAGGGGAGTTGGACTAGATGATCTCTAGAGGTCCCTTCCAACTCTGACAATTCCATAGTCTTGGAGGTCCCTTGCAGCTCTGAGTCCATGGGAAAGAATGACCCATCTTTCCTTACCTTCCAGGAGAAGAAGGAGAAGGTGTAAGAGGGCTTTGAACCTCATAGCAAGTGAGATCTTCTGTGCTAATAACCATGAGCAGTGAAGGAGAAGAGAAAGGAGGAGAAAGCAGAGAAGGAGAAAGGGAGGGAGTAAGGGAGGGAGGGAGGGAGGGAGGGAAGGAAGGAAGGAAGGAAGGAAGGAAGGAAGGAAGGAAGGAAGGAAGAAGGAAGGAAGGAAGGAAGGAAGGAAGGAAGGAAGGAAGGAAGGAAGGAAAGGTCAAGGACAGGCAGACCACCCGCCACTCTGTCCCTCTCCCGCTGCAGCTGGCACATCTTGTGCTTCCCTCTCTCAGTCATGGTCCCTCCATCTCCTACAGATCACAGAATCACAGAATTGGCAGAGCTGGAAGGGACCTCTAGAGATCACCTAGTCCAAAGTCAAGTGGAGCACAACAGAGCAGGCGAGGCTCTCTATGCTGTATCCTCTAAATGCTGCAGGGCTTCAGCCTGGATGTGCACCCTCAGACCAACAGAGGAAAGGCAGGACGTCCTCAGCCGACCTGAGCATCCTTCCCCCGTCAACTGTATTCACTTAAACAGATTAAATTGCACTGGCTCCTTCTTGGCTTATCACTTATCACTCATTTTACTGCCGCATCCACAGGTGCAGACTGTTCTGTGCTGGGCCCTGAGGAAGCAAACAAATAAATATGGTCCCTGAGCTTGAGAAGTCTGTGGAGATCCAACCCGAAGGCTCTTCCCGGGCAGGGAAGGCATCCCTGCCAGCCCCCACGCCATCCCACCGGCCGGGGCTTGGCAGCAGGGGCTGTGGGCTGACAGCTGACGTCCTCCCCGAGCCCGTTTCCTCCGTCTGCTGCCAAAAAACCCCTTCACAGAGCACTTCTCAAAATGAATTTTCTGGAAAACAAATTAAAGGAAGGGTTACATCACGCAGCAGCCAGCCCGGCTGCGCCGAGGGATCCTTGCCTGTATTTCGGGCTGCGCCATACGCACCACGTCGCTCACAACTGCTGCTGCTGCTGCTGTGCTGGAATTCGCAGCTCCCCATCTAAATATACTGCAACAATAAACTGATCAAAGCAGCTAAATATTATTGTCTGCTCTCCGACGGGCGGCGCGGAGCATGGTCTCCCGGAAACCTCCGGTTACTGCATTTTTCTCCCTGTGCGAAACCACAGACAAACAAAATCAAGGAGGAGGGGGGGCGCAGGGAGGGGGAAGCAAAGGAGACTTCAGTGAGTGTTCAGGCAGCCCAGTCGAGGTCTCGGGAGTCAGGAAATTCCAGTCCCTGCAGGCAGCTGGTGGGAGCACGTGGAGGGCAGCGGTGGGCAGGAGAGCAGAGGACAGGCTGCCTGCTGGGAAACACTCCGGAGTCAGGCTGGGACCACAGCGATCTGGGCCCCCTCCCCAGGGCTGCCACGTCCTCCTCGTCCAGCCTCGGGCATATCTCTTCAGGTTGTTTTGGTAGGAATCATCACCACCATCCCCCCATCACCCATCCATCAAGAGCATCCTTAAGAAACCCAGTTTGCCCCCAAACCCTTCCCCAGTATGGATACTCCTAAATAAGCCAAGCAGGGGTGAGTTCGCTATATCCCTGGGAGGACGTGGCAGGGGCAGGACGGGCGCTGGGATGGGGATGGGGTCTCCAGTTGAGCAGGGTGCACCATGCTGGCCCACACCTTTTCTTCTGCAAAACCTTCAGCCATCAGTTCCCCCCCAATAAATCTTTATTCAGGTGAGCTCATTGGTGCTGCCATGGAACACGAGCGCTGCTGCAAATGAGTAGTCATGAATAATCATGCTGGCTGTTTTGAAAAGCTTTTTATCCTTGGCGTAAGAGATTCAAAGAAGTGCTGTTTTTAAACAGAAGACTGCTCCTTTGAAATGTCTGGTTTGATCTCCGATCAGGAGATCTGGCATCTCACCCTAGTGACAGCTGTGTCCCCTGCCCTGCTGGTCTGGGATCGGGGGGGGAAAGAGGGAGAATGGCTGAAATTGAAGAACATGAATAACTTTTTCATTAATAAAACCCTAAACCCCAACCTCAACTCGTGCATTTGACAAGGCTTGGCTGAGAAGCTTCTTGTTGCCTGTCTCCATCCAAGCTGGCTACATCCCTCCTATTATTTCTATAGAGAATTTGTCTTTTTTCTTCTAGTAGCTCTTCCTCTCGCTACCTAATACAACCCAATCAGAAATTAAGAATACAAATGCAAACCTTCCCCTTCTTCTTTATTTTCCATCTCATGAGCACTCGCTCCAGCTCTCCGGCCTATCTTTGAGTCAAACCTGAGGAAACACCCAAAAAAGGCCTCCTAGCTGAGAAAAAATGAAAAATAATAATGAAGAAGGTGCTCACCTTGCTTTAGTTGAGCCTGTAGCAACACATTTCCTTTGCTACCTATTTATTAATATTCTGGTACACCAGGGAAAGGGTTATCAAAATAGTTACTGGACCATGAGAAAATGGGGGTTTTTTGCTGAGAATAAGGGATTTTTGGAGAGCAGCCTCCTGTAGCTTTATGCACTTCTTCTGCTTTGAGGAATATTTTCATATTTTTATTTCCAATGCAGAATGACTGTCACATTGGGCCACGCGGTGCGTGTCGGGTCTACGCACAGCAGAGATGTGCAGGGCATGTCATCAGTGTGATCCCCTTTCATTACACCTCCCCTCCAACCAAAACATCTGCCATCATGTCCAGTGATTTGAGCCAAACAAGCCACCTTGAGAAAATAAAAACAGACCTGACCGATGTTGGCGAAAAGGAGTAAGAGCATGGGTGGTGAAATGTAAGCTGAGAGAGAGTGGGAGGAAGAAAAATGCAAAGAGCAAATAGCTGGAGAATGATCCAATAGCCACAAAGCAGCAGCCCCTGATTTGCGAATGGCAAAAAAAACCCCAGAGTGCTGGTAAAATCTGCAGACAGTATGAAAACGAGATTGATGGTTAATAGCAATGGGCGCAGGCTGGTTGCTCAGGCAGGTGCTGATGGCTGAAGAGGGAACCTCTGGACAACCTATTTATGTGGCCATGGAAGAAGTGAGATGTTTTGGAGCCAGGGATGTGGGTCACACATAGGAGATGGGGGGATACATCCTGGAAAGCGGTGACTCAGAACCAAATCGAATGGTCCTGGTAGACAATTGCTCGTGTATGAACTCCCAGCAACACCATAGCCAAGAAGGTTGGAGTAATCCTTGGCTGCGCAGCCAGCAAATGTGAAGTGGGAGTGCTGACGTGATATTATCTCTGTAAACAACATTAGTGAGATGATTTTTGAAAAGTTATGTCTAGTCCTGGTGCTTACATGTCCAAAAAAAAATCTTAAGGAAGCAGTAGAGGTTTGGAGAAATCCTGCCAGAATGATTTCAGGCATTGAAAACCGGCTTTAGAGTGAAAAAACACATCCAAGAAAAATACAAAGAAGTGACTTTGCTCCAGATTACCAAAATCGGCACAAGTATAAATGCTGGAAACTACACCAAGAAAAGTTGTGATGGGATGGAGTCTGAGAAACTCAGATTAAATCCAGGTGAAAGACCTGAACCAGTCGTACTGAGGTCAGGTTTCCCCCACCAAGTCCAGATGACACCCATCATCCAATATGGCTAAAGGTTGGCAGGTTTTTGGTGCCAACTGCTCATCAAGGTGGCTAAGATCATGTCTGATTGCCTTTGACTTGGTAGATTGATGATCCCATGTTTAAAGGAGAAAATAGGATTGGCTTTTGGTGCAAAAGCTTGAGGCTACGCTATTGGTATGATCTAGAGAGGTAGATGGCCCTACTGCTAATGCTGTAGGTCACCATTTCAAGGAGATGTAGTGGGACTGGGAGAATCACAGCACACAAAGTGACTTTGTGTATTGAACAGAAGGATGAATGAGGGAGACTTTTCTTAGATCACTCAGCCAAAGAGGTAGCAACCAAGGTAATTGGGCAAAAAAGCTCTTTTTTTTTGCTAACTGTTAAAAAACATGGAGTAAAACAGATGGATCAAAAGCTTGTTGACATTGATGGGGATCTTTCCAAGCAACTTCAGTGGGGTTTTGGCTTAGGTACATATGCTCTTGGATATCAGTAGGCTGATCTCAACAGCAAATGAAATGGCCCCTGGATGTCACTGCTGTGCTATAGTAGAGCAGCAGAAGAGCCTTATTCTATGGGATGTAAAGAAGATGGAGTTAAGACCCCGAGAGAAGGCCTGGATAACTGGAAGCATTGGCTCAGACCTTTGGTCTGCCTCCAGCACAGATTGCAAATGACTGCGAGTTATCATCTGACAGATGCTCCATCATGGCTCCGGTCCATTCCCTGCTGCACAAGTGTATACATCACAACCCGCACTGTCGTCAAGCCTGCGTGGTCAAGCCAGCCTTGACTGATGATTTTTTTGCAGTTTCTCCTCTTTCTTTTTTCAAACTCCTCCCTTATCCATGGAAAAAAAAAAATAAATTTTAAAAAAAAACCAAACCCCCCAAATGAACACCCCAACCAAACCCAAAACCCGAACCAACAAAACAATCGACTATCCACCACAAATTTAATTGATTTCAGTATAAAGTCTGAGCTGTATGTTTGCATAGAAGTCGTAGGAAAACAGTTCTCCTTCAGTTTACAAATTTTAGTGTGAGTGATGCTGCTATTCTTAGCAGGTTGATAACAATGAAGCCTAATGATGGTGTTTAAACATATTATTTTTATCAACAATTTTCCCGGGGTTCAGCTTGATGAAAAACCTTCAGATGAGTTGTTTGCTCCTGGGAAGGCACAGGACTTGATTATTTAGGGTGGAGGAGAGATAAGAACCCAAATTCTCACATTACCCCCCCCCCCCAGTAATTCTCATCAGGAAAATATGTATAGTCAGCACAAGAAATTGTGAGAAGTGGAAACTGTCAGGGTGGAATACAATAGTTTGAATTGAATCTCAGAATAAGCAAGACGAGGAAGAGCGGGCTGATTGCATCACTCGTTTTCCTGTTGGCTGCACTAAAAACCTTTAATTTTAGCTCTGAAATTTTTGCTGAATTCTTGTCCGCTGCACTAAAGTAAACCAGTCTTGCTTCAAAATTGACTTTGACTTTACAAACAAATCTGCAGGAACTTCTACCCAGCTGACCACTGTCATTTATTTAGGCAGCTCAGTAGAGGATTAAGTAGCCCTGAAGCCCGGGACAGCCTTTTATCTTGAAAAGTGACTGTTCCAGGTAAGAAACAGAGAGGAAGCAGTGGGAGATGTGGGATTTCTCTCACCTGACTTCATATATCCACAATGCAGACATTTCCAGCAGAGCTGGTCACCCCAGGCTCCCTTTGTAGTCAGCAGAAACAGGCACTTTTAGGGCATGATTCATCTGCCCTATTTTCAACATCTGTGCCGGGTTGTGATGAATTGCAACCAGGACTCCTGAGCCTGCACAATTGAAGGCCTCATAGAACTGTCCCAGAATACACTGTACTTGCAGATGTCCTGGGTTCCCCAGTCCTCAGCTTCTCCTCCCATGTGGTTCCTCCCCAGACCCACCATTGTCCCCACTGGAGCAACCTCTCCAGTTCTTTGGGTGGCCCAAGAGGGCATGAGATAACTACAAGCCTGCATGACTTCTCATTTTTGCCTTAGTAAAGTTGTGACCCCTAAAATTTCTGAGCTTTACCACCTAATACTGATTATGAATTCTCCAAGGTGGTCAAGATTCAGCTCAGGATTGACAGAAGTGGGTGTTCAGCTGCTTGTCCCCATTGTTTCTTAACCCTTATTAAACCAAGGGGAGGCTGTTGCTTAAGTGCTTTGGTGCTTTATTCTGTATCAAGACCCCAGGAAAAGTTTCAGAATATGTGGGGCACTTTCAGGTTGACACTCAAATCAGATCAATTCGCAGAAGATGCTTCCCTTTGTGGGAGCAAAAATTGCCTGTAACAGGATTATTTGGCTCTAAATGGGCCGTGGAGCCAAACTCATCTATGGAAAGTTCTGTGGGAATCAATAATTGCAAATCCACCCTGGTGTATTCAGTGGGGTTTGCTTCATCAGCAGGCACCAACTTTTTTCAGGCAGAAGTACACACTCCCTAATGAATTTGGAGTATGCTCTGGCTCATCTCTGATGGGCTTTCAGTCACCTCCCCATGTATGTTCCTGCCCTGGTTCTTGGGCTTTCCAGCCACATTGAAACTCAAACAGAAAAGAGAAACCCCACACTACCATCTGGGTCTTCTCCTCCAGCAGTGGGTTCTTGGGTGCTTCCAGTGTTCTGTCGCACTGGTGCAGGCTCCTTGTACAGCTCAGGTGCTTCTGGAAGCCCCGTCATGCATCCTGCGCCCTGGGAAGGGTTCATCCATCCATTTGCTGCCACCACATTTCACCCTCTCCTGCTCCACCATCCGGGGATAGAGCACACACTGGAGAAGACACAGAGGTAGGGCAGGAGCTTTCTAAGTGGCCATCTTCGTCTGTGACAGAACGGTAATTAGAGTATAGTTATGGAGCAGTTGCTATGCAAACAGCCTCTCGTTTTGCTTTTCAGTGTGTAATTATCACTAAATCATCGGGGTGGAGGTTTAACTGCCTAATTCGTTTTCTTTCTTTGCCCTTTGGTGCTCTCCCTACATCAGCTGCTGGGACCCCACCATCCGGAGGAGACTGCATGCACAGCACAGCTGCATGAGGAGCACCCCGGGTCCGGGAATAACCTGGTGTCAAAGGAGGTAAAACACAGCCAAATGACATTAATTGCGCTGATTTAAAGCTACCGTGGTTCAAGGATTAAAAATACAATTGCTCAAAACCCCAGCCTATTTTTGCCCGTGACAAAAGCCATGGGTAACAGAGGTGGTGCACGCCAGTCCACCGTCTAACGAAGCGGGAGAGGCAGCGTTTCATCTTCAGAGGAGGCCGAGCAGCGGTCAATGATCCACAGCAGTCATCCGACGGACAATGGAAGGTCGGATTCCCCCGGGGCTGCATTAGCTGTAGGAAAATGCTTCTCCAGCCCTCATCCATCACCTGCATGTCACTGCGCCCATCTGGGCTCTCCGTGGGGTTTGGACCTGCAACCCCCCACGCCTCTGCTGTGGGCGTTAATAGCAATGGTGTCCCCTGCCCTGAGGGTAAGACAGAGGAGGCAAATAATTAACTTTTGCCGGGAGCTGGATGGTGGTCAATGACAAAGATCCCTTTAGCCAAGACCTTTTCGCCTGCATCTTCTCACTCTGGGAAGGCTTCAGGTTTGTCTGCCTATAAACCATTAAGGAGGGTGTCCAAGCATTCCTCAGCTACGCGGGGCGAGAAACCATCACCTCGTGCCTGTGTGTCCTCATCCAGCAGGGCTTTAAGGTGGCATCTACGGTGGCAATTATTTTTGTGACACAGACACATGTTGAGCTGGCACTGAACCAGCAATTGGGAGCTGAACGAGCTCCAGGGCCATTAACAACCTCTGGAGTCACGCAGCCTCCCCGCTGGCTGCCGTTTACGATCCCTTAAATTGTCAGCTAACAAGATGGCGGGGACGCCGTCGGTTTAATGATGCTCTCATCATTAGCAAGGCCCAAATTATCGGGGAAGCCTAATGAGTCCTCAAATGCAAGCTTGCTGATTTAAATACAGATAATTCATGGCACCAGTTGAGTGCTTAAATGAAGATTTCAAAGGCCTTTCTCTGTGTCAATAACGTGACACAAAACTGATCGATCTTCACCAACGACAATGCATTGGACTCTTTGGCGAGTTTGTGAGAAATTTAACACAAATTTGTCTGCAGCAGCAAACCCTTCAGTAAAGCTCCAGTTAAGAAACAGTCAAACTTTCAAAACCATTTACCAGGTTATCTTGCAAGAGGCAGAAAAAAAAAAAAAAAGCAGAGAGAGAGAGAGACAGAGAGGGACCTAAGCACAGCTGTAAAATTTATTATCTTTTTTGCCCTGAAACAGTATTTCTTCTTTCTCTTATGCATGTGACTGGGTTATTTTACCAACCAATTCCTGCATCTCAGAAGCACTCAGTATTACAAGGCAATGGGACTTGGAGTCCAGGCTGTCAGCTGGACTTGGGAAGTTAATGGGCCAGGCAGCTTGCGTTGGCGGGGAGCATTCCTGGAGAAAACGTCTTGATAAAAGAAAAAAAAAATATCCAGAGGATGACAGATGGCCACATGAGGCCAGAGAGGGAGAAAAACAGGACAGTGGAAAGAAAATAGCACTGGGAGGAAAAGAAAGGCACATAAAATATATGTATTTATGTATACTTATATATGTCTAATAGAAAGCGCACAATAAAAACAGGCACCCAGGCATGAGGGATGCAGAAGCAGCTGTGGTTTTAGACAGATTTATCACAGAGTGGGGTTGGGCAGTTTGAAACTTGCAGGAGAAAAAAAGAGAGAAGAAGAAGCTGATTTGATGAAATAATTATGAACGGGAGAATGTGATGGAGAAGGAAGAGAAGGCTTTACAGCTGGCAAGCAAATGAAAAGCCTGAGCAGATCTTCTTGAAAAGAATGGAGATTTTAGCTCCCTTTTTTTGTCTCTTCGCATTTCTCTCATGGCCTGAGTGCTGCAAGGGGCTTTGCATCCACGTCTCTCTTGCTCAGATTGGCAGCCACATCCCACCAAAGTTCTCCAAACCTTAGGATGGCAGCAGCTGTATCAGACATGCATGCTGCAAGTCCACTGGCTATTTTGGGTAAACTGGAGCTCTTTTGTCTCTGTGCTTAGCCCCATCTGCTTTCTAGCACTGCCCTGGATGCCATACGCTCCCTGCCACTTCAATCTGTCCTGCTGCCACCATGCTGAGGCTGCACATGTATTGAGGAGGTCCCCAAGTCCTCCATGGAGAGCCCAGGAGTGTGAAAGTGCAGCTCTTGGACTGTGGGGTGAGAGCATTTGGGATGAAAGGCCTCTTGTCCACAGCAGACAGTCATCATTCTGCTCATAGAGCCCTGTCAAGGCTACTTCTGAGCTCTTGGTTTCCCTTCTCACATCTGACCACTGAGGAAAGCTCAGGATGTCCTTCATTGCTCACATCAAGTGAAATATAGATCAAAAAGGTAAGATCCAGAGATTCCTTTGTTGTTCATAGTCAACCTTGAGACGCTGTATGGCCACAGAAATAGAGGGTTACAGGATGGATAGAAGACAGAAGACATAGAGGATTGTCCTCGGTCAACCATAGGTGATTAAAGCACCATCCCTGCATGCGTTTGTCATTTAGATGTGGTGTTGGGGGATATGGTGTAGGGGAGAACTTTGTAGGGTAGGGTAGATGGTTGGACTCGATGATCCCAAGGGTGTTTTCCAACCGAAATGGTTCTATGATTCTTTGGTTGCCCCCATTAGTTGTAGAAAGCACATCAGGAATGGGTTGAGCATGACTAAACATAAGTAGCCAATGCTTTTGAGAAGCTCCAGAGCATTCAAGACAGAGGGGTGGCAAGTCCAGCATAGGACCTGCAGAAAACCCATGCCATTCTGGCCCAGTTGAGGCCAGATGGGACACCCTGGGCCATGTCAAGTGGCACCAGACACCTGGGGGGGGGGGGGTGTCTGACACTATCTCACATACCAGCATTTATATTTTAAGCATACAGCAAAATGAAAAGTGAACCAGATAAATCTCATCCTATGTCTCCTGACTATTAGAGTGCTCCACAGAGATGTTAAAAATTAACTTCCCTCAGCAGTTTTGCTGACCTTGAACAGACAAAAATCAAGGGCCAGTCCTCAGTCCTACTCCACCTCCTTCTGTAAAAAAGGCTGAGATATTAAATTAGTAATTGTGACTTCTTATTAGCATTTATGTTTGCATATCTAGATGTCACATTAAGAGCCTTGTAGCTGAAAATGGAAAGCTATGGTTCTCACACCCTCATAGAATGCCTAGGGCTGGAGATTTGTAGAAGCATTCAAGAAAAACCATGTGATCTTCATGAAAATCAAGGGTAAAATTCCCATTGCCTTCCAGGGGACCACCATTGGCTTCCCACCACCATAGAAGCATGAAACTGTAGACAAAATCATTAGAAATGAAAGGGACAGGTTGCAGCATTTTACCTGGAGCTGGGCAAAAAAAAAGAATTCTCTTCAAGGCATGTCAGGGATCAGGAAAATTCTGTATTTTCTCCTTTCAGAGAAAATCACACTCACTTGGTTTCACCGACTTTGTTGGTAGATCATGCTTAGGGTTCTCTGCGTTGGATTTATTCTTTGCAGTCGCACAGGCCTGTAAAAAGTGTTTTCAGACTTTTGGGGGATTAGCTGAGTTGTTCCCAGAAGCTAAGGTCTCTCATTTTCTCTAGAGACATATGTATTCTTGCCCATTTGGAAAGCTTTTAGTCGTTCAGAGGAGCAGTAAATAAGGTTTTACTGACAACACCAGTCCTGTGAGCAATGATGTATCGTCACCACAAGAGAGAACTTCTCAATGAAATAAGCTATTGTTTTGTAAAGAAATGCTCCTAAGAGTGACCATCCGCAGCTGATCCCAGGCTATGGAAAATCTCTTTGAAAAGGTTGGTTAAATGACGGAACCAAACAGCAATATCTTTATATGTGCTTAATTTTTGAAAATACTTGATAATATTAAATAAAATTGACCTCTCTGCTTTTGAGTAGTTGTACAGTCTTGTTGGTCTGAAAGCAGAAAGCTGGCACTGAAATTTAGTATCCTGGCATGTGATTTATTAGTAGAGGTGCTCAAATATGGAAACTGTGACTTTGATCTTTTCATGAGAAATAGTTTTTCCATCTGTAATCCAGGGGTATTTCTATCAGCTACTTTATAACTATGTAATAGCTGTAAAATATGAAATGAGTCTGAATAACTATTAAGGAGGTGGGATTTTCCTCTAATCAATTAACTTTTGAAAGCCCTCATCCTCCAGCAGCTCTTTTAGCACCACTCCACAAATGGGATTGCTCATGCAAAAAAACAACACACAGGAGTGGTTTTTTTTTCCACAAGCCTTGATATCGTGATGGATCTTCCTTTTCAATTAATTTGAAAAAAAAGAAAAAGTATTCATGTGTATGTGCTTGGCATCACCAAGACTATGGACATTCCATCACTTTTTTTCCTGTTGTGAGCTACATTTAATAACATCGAGACAAATCTACTTTTAGGGCAAATCGCTTGACTCCAGTGAAAGCAAAGCCTTTGATCCATGAACCTTCTGCCCCACAAGAATAGCTCCTCAAGCTTGCTTAGTCTTCCGAAGTGGGAGCCGAGATGGGATACAGCTGCCATCTGCACATTCATCTCAGGGGTAAACATGAAAGATCAAGCAGAGCAAAATTAAGGGCAAATGAACTGAAAGTGAGTCAGTGAAACCTCATAGTCACAAGAAGGTTTCTGCCTACCAGAGCAGTAATGTTATGGGACAGACTCTTGGGAAAGGAGAAGGGGCCAAAAAACCTCTGCTGATTTAAGTCCCTTCCAGCTGCCCAGCCCTTTGTTTTTTCTTTTGCTGGATCCTCCAGAGGTTGGTGAATTAAACGCAACACCTCTGTCCCTCCTGACCACCCTGGGCTCTTGCAGAAGGAGCCATCTTCCCTGGATGGCACTTGGGAGCCAGTTCATTTCTGTGGGTGTCTGAGAACTGAGCAGCTCAGAGCAGGAGGGTAGAGGTTTTCTTGCCAAGAGTTTATCTTGCCAGTTGACCCTGTCTTTTCCTCTCCTGTCCTTACGGCTTCCTGCACCGAGCAACGGCCTTGGCCACTGAATAATGAAAGAGGGAGGAAACCTCAGAGGAATCAAAGAGAGCAGACTGAAAAGATTAAAGAGGACAGCATAAGTCATTGAGAGCCTTAGCATCCCCTGGGGAGGGGTTTCCACATGGAGCTGGGGGTTGCAGGGATGGATGGATGGATGGATGGACGGATGGTGGATGGATGGGTGGGTGGGTGGGTGGATGGGGCAGGGATGGCTGTCACAGTGCAGCTGGACAGGGAAGAACCTATTCGGGTGCAACACCCCAAAATACTGTGATAGTCCCCCAACAGCAATTTTGCTATTGGCACCCCAAAGTTATACATCTCTCCCCCTCCCCTGCCCAGCATCCTCAGCAGTTCTTCCCCCGGGTCTGGCATTGCCCCTCCATTCGGAGGGTGGTCCTGCAGCTTTCAGAGCCAAAGCCCCTCACGTCAGCAGCATCGCCTCAAAAGCTGAAAACATGCCTGTGAAAGCGATCAGAGATGCTCTTTGAAGAGTCGGCAGAATTTTTCATTGCAGATTCCCAGCTGCATTTTCCTGCTAACCTTGCATTCCTGAGGATGCAAAGTGAGACGGGAACGTATGTACGGCGAACGTGTTACCCATCGCACCGGCTACTCCCACAGCCAGGAAAATATTTCCTGCAAGTTTCCTCCCTTAAGAACGCCAAAAATCAAAACAGTTTTTCCCCCTAAATTTTCCAAACACTCTCTGGATTGTTCCTGACTGCTTAGAAAGCTCATGTTTCATCCCACAGCTCACAAAGGGCCTGGCGTGGATGTATGTCACGATAATGCTGCCATCATCATCTCTACTGCAGTTCCCATTATTTAATTCTTCTTCATAGGACTCAGACAGGAGCTGCTGGTGTTAGCATGCACAGAGAGCAAACAGAAATGGCTGGTGATAAGCAAGTTAAAAGTCCCTGGCAGGACTCACCACTCCTCTATTTGGGGGAAGAAACCAGCTTCTTTTTCTATGTTCTTGCAGTGCCCAGCACAAGGTGCCCAGCAATGGATAAGGGTGATTTCTCTAACCTTTGCTGCGGGGATCACAGAAGATGTGTATTTGGGCATGGTGAGAGATAGGACAAAAGGAACCATCCCCTGGCAGCATAACAAGAGAAAGCCCTGGGAGATACTCCCTCTACCGCCCGTTGCTCCTAAGCTGGGATAGTATGTCCAGGCTCTGCCCAAACCAGAAGCCCTCACAAATCCACAGTCCTTGAAGGATCTTGGTGATGCCAAGGTGAGGAAGGCAAAGAAAAGCTGGATGTGGCATTGTGAGGGTCCCCTAGACCACCTCGGGGACAGCCACAACTGATCAGCTCCCACAACCATCCCCAGAGCGTATTTTTAATGACAGTGGTGTCAGCACTATTACTGCCTCTTGAAATGCAATCGATTGTTAATTATTGTTCATTAGCAATAATATTATCATGACTATTATTGTATGAACATATATAATTAATTATTCGCTTTCTTAATTAAATACTTAATGATATTAATGCTTTAAATCGGACCATTGATTCACCAGCAGTTATAGCTAGTATAAAACTCTACCAGCACTAAAAGTGCTCATCCCCACCAAAGCCCATCCATTTGCTTCTGGCCCGATTCTGCCTCTTGACTTGAGGCAGCCCAGGTGTTTATGACAGAATCAGAGAAATTATTTGGGTCAAACCCACCGTGCTTAGACTCTCCACAGCATTGTCCCATCTCTGAGGCCTCCGTCTTGATGTAAGTCATAGAAATGGGGTAAAAAAAAAAAAGGTAAGATGGACAAATGCCTTGTGGGACACATGTTCAGGGTGCATGGCTGGAGCTACTGCAGCATCCCCCCAGCCTGTGCACGTCCAATGGGGAGTGGGCACAGGGACAGGGATACTTCCAGAAGGTTACGGTTGTCAGAGGAATTCATTCCATCCAAGTGGCCTGTAACATGCACATATTTGCCTCACACCTGGGTAAGCCTGGCCATGCCATGTTAATAAATTAGGCAGTAGATCCAGTGCCACCATCAGTCACCAAAGTGGAGAGAAGACCCAAATCCTGCTGACTTCCTCTGCTGCTCCTGTGCTGCCCACATTTAGGGGCTTGGATCTGCTGCTTAAGCATCGAGGTGCAGTTGAGATGCCACCAGGGATCTGCAACATCCATGTCTACGGGACATCTCCAGCGTCCTGGCCCTGTGGGAGGACATCAGGAGAGATACTCCAGGGCATCACAGCAGTAAGAGAAATGTGTGTGTTTGTGTGTATGGATGCACGATGTCCAGCTGTGTGCCATGCATGAATCTGGAGCTGTCGTAAATATGCAAAGGAGACGAGAAGCAGGCGGGAATATATCCAGCCATTTTACCACTGTTTTCTTCCATCTGTCTGCTCATTGCACAGGGACCTGGTTCACTCAGGACAAAATCAATCATCCCACAGCAGGTGAAGAGTAAGAGGTGACTCTGCAACCCATCTTTGTACCTCTGCAGCACTGGATTTCCACACTGCCAGCACAAATCTGGGGATCACACCTCCTATACTCTTGTGCTGCCTCCCTCAGCTGTTCAGTATTGGTTTCCATACTGTTTTCTGTAGCAATTTCTGCTCAGTGTTTTACAGGAGCCATGGTGGCTGAGAGAGCAGATGCAGCTGAAAACTCTGGGCTTTTTAAAAACAGTGGCATGAAAGGGAATGACCTGCCTGCTACCCCGTGCTGATAGATTTAACTCAGGTCACTGTTGACAGCTGACCTCAGCCCAGGGCTCAGGCTCATGCATCTGCAGATGCAATGAAATGCCTTCATACCTTTGCACCCGCAGCCTGAGCTTTTTTATCGGGGAGTGAATGCAGAAGGTTTACATGGACTGAAAACAACGCTCAGACGATTCACAGGAGGAAAATCCCCGAAGGGCTACCAAAGGCAGAAAGAGCATTTCTATAAGTCTAAGAGTGAGACTAGGGGCTAGTGTTCAGGGAAATACCATTTGCCCTGCTCCCATACTCCTCTCCAAGCTCTTGATCCCTTTGTGGAAGTAGGACCTGAGGTGGATGGGCCATGAAACCAATATGTGCGGATGTTCCTCACTCTCCGTTGGCTTCAGTAGGTGTCCTTTAGTGAAGGGTCTCAGCTTGCACCAAGCCATTCCATTCCTTTGAAGTCAATGTGAATGCCACCTCGAGGCACGACTGATCTCCTCTTTCATGTGTCTGTGCTATCTGGTCGGCAGAAACCATGGTGTGGTGGAGTTTGGGAAATGCACCAAGACAGAAAGCACCATTATATATGGGTTGGTGTCAATTAACGCTAGAAACGTTCTGAATAAATTAAATTATGCTGCAATCTGAAGCTAAACTGATTCTTAATTAAAAGATAAGATTTTTTTAATCCTCAGATGATTTCAAGAGAAGAATAATAAAGTGTGGGAATCACAGTTACCCTCCTCAATGGCTGAACAGCTTCACAGTTAAGGCCCTGAGCAATGCAGTGTAACTTCAAAGCTGTCCACTGCTATAGCCCTGCTTTGAGCAGGGGGTTAGACAAGGTGACCTCCAGGGATCTCCTCCAGCCCAAATTATTACATGAGTTTATGATACAGCTTTATTCCTCCCTGTACTGTGCACACAGCTTTTGGATGCTGAAGGATCAGGATCTTGTTGGAGAACTCAGTGATGAACAAGTGCAACAATCAAGTGTGAAGAAGGCAGGGTGCAAAGTGTCAATAAAAAACCTTGAATATATCCCTTTTTTAGGAAATGTTCAGTATTTCCTGTACAGTAGGTAACTGTAGTAATTGTATATAACAAGGACCTGGAGAGTGACCTCCATGTACAGAGGAGACCTGGTTCCTGGGACCAGGAGTTTCTGCTGCTTTTTCCAGCTGAGCATGAGGACTTGGAAACCTGAGTCTTAGCAGCCCCAAATAAATTCTGGGAAATATAGAGAAAACCGTTATTCCAGTCACTGCAGACAAAAAAAGGGTTTCTACATCTCTTGAGTTCCTGATTTGTCTCATTGTTTACTGGGGATGGATGCATCTTGCCTGGAGACCATATAGCACAAAGGTATAACTTATGGCTAAATAACAGCCTGCAAGTAAACGTAAATCAGGATAAAAAGCCAAGAAGGAAAGTCTTATACAGGCATAATCTAGCCCGTGGGAAGCAGTGGGTTTTGAGGCTGGGAGAAATGAAATCTCAGGCCTGATACTTTCTTACAATGACTAAGTCCCACTCTCACCTCATTCACTTCACCTGAGCAACTCGCCCTTGATGTCAGTTGTGCGAGTGAGGAACAAGGCTGAATAGAGTCCTTTTCCCTTGACAGTCCCAATACCGCCTGTCTTTTTGTTGACTCAAGCTCAGATCTTTTCTCCCCGTTATGAAAATGATTCATTTCAGCCAAAGCCTTTTACAGGATGTTCTGCTGCAGTACAATAAAGCACATATTTTAAAACATTCCCACAAAGCCTAAAGCACTGCCGTGGTCTGTGGTTGGGTCTGATCCTTTGCTTCTCTGCGATGTGTGGAGGAAGCCCTCACATCCTGGACGTCAACAGACCTGCTCCTGATTTACCCTGGTGGAAGCACGTAAAGAAGCATGCTTTCCCACCTCACGTCTCATTCTCTTGAGCGCCTGCAGGTTTTGTTGCTTCAACAGGAGAATTAAGGCTTCTGTGGGATGCTGACTTGGACTCTTGCCTCCTCTAAGGTCCTAAAAAAGGCTGTCTCCATAAACAGGCTTGTAACAAACTGCCCCATCGCCTTTAAGACATTCCTCTTTGCTGGAAGTGATTCCTCTCCTCCTGCAATGAACAATCATGTATTTCACAGGGCCGAGTTGCCCATCTCTGCTCCAGATGAAAACCTGGGGATAATCACTTTAAGACAGCTTCCCTTGGAAACATCAAACTTTTAGCTATTTCATAATGGCTGTCCTACTATATCCTAAAATCATAATTATTTTTCACTTTGTTTCCTTCATAATCTGTTGCAATAAACAAAATTCAATGATTAAAGAGGTTGTATTCTTTCCTTCACTAAGATTTTTTTTTCCAGCATTTTTATTTGAAAGTCCATCTTTCCCTGGCTGTAAGGATTTTATGCATGTGCTCATAGAGAGAATCAGGATAGATATTCAAAGTTAAAGCTTTATCAGCTCACATGGAATTTTTTATTTTCAAGTTTTCTGCTCTGGAAATCGAGTGTCATACCATCAACTAGCAGATATGGTTAAAAATTTCTTTTTCCTTTCTGTGTGTCAGAAATTCCAAAAGGAAAATTATAAAGCTGGCCCAAAAAGTCATAAGGAACCTATTTTATATACAGCTCTCTTCCTGTAGATTTAGGGTAATTACTTGTTCTTGCAGTTCTGTGGGTTAAAAAAACCCATCACAGTAGTTTGTTTGCCTTATGGCCCGATGTTAAGCTCTTTGCATATTTGGTTTTAACTGGAGTTTGGCCTAAGAAAAGGCTGAAGAATTAAGAGTTTAACATCATTTAATTTCTTAAAATTATTTTCACAGGAGACTGTGTGGTTTGCAGATGCTTTTTTGGGGGGAAGTCTGTGGTTTAAGCCTGGGGCTGGAAACTGGAGCTGGGAGCCCAAACCCTGATCCTGTACTGCTACTTATTTCCTGGGTGGTCTTGGAGAAAACCATCTTGAATTTCTTGTCTTGATGATTTGGTAGTGATGCTCCCCTCACGGACCTTCTCACACCATGGGGCACTGAACTGAGCAGCTAGCAATTGTACCAGGTGGGAGCATCCTGGGGGGCTCAGGGGCTCAGGCTCTCGTAGCTTGGACAGGGTTGGAGTCACTGTGAAATTATTCCGATGCAGAGCATGGATTCATTGGGAGAGTAAAGCTGGTACCTCCAGTTCAGGAGTTTATTACCAACTAACAACGGGTTGAAGGAGCAGACAAAGACGCCCTCCAAGAGATGGTGGGGTGGCTTGTTTATTACAGTTGTCTTTAGTGAGACAGGTTGCTGCACAGTGGGCTGCAGGGATGGTAGATGGGAGCCTTGCAATGGTAGCTAGCAAAGACTTGAGGGTGATCATAAATGGGTGCTAAAGGCAGGATTCATTTCACCTATTTTTAGCTGCCTAAAAGCATCCTAGCAGGTCATTTGGGACACACTATACAAGTACTATGTACGTGAAGGGCTATTTTTTGACCTTTTTTTAATTATTTTTAACTCTATGTCTAGAAATGACAGCATGGGTCTTGCCCTTACACCCAACCCAGTGGATACTTGCAATCGTAGCATCATAGAATGGTTTGGGTTGGAAGGGACCTTAAAGATCATCTAGTTTAACCCCCCTGCCATGGGCAGGGACACCTCCCACCAGACCAGGTTGCTCAAACCCCATTCCAAACTGGCCTTGAACACCTCCAGGGATGAGGCAGCTACATTTTCCTTGGGCAGCCTGTTCCAGAGTCTCACCACCCTCACAGTAAAGAATTTAATCCTAATATCTAATCTAAATCTCCCCTCTTCCAGTTTAAAACCATTACCCCTCGTCCTATGGCTACACTCCCTGATAAAGACTGTAGGCCCACTTTAGGTACTTAAAGGCTGCTATAAGGTATCCTTGGAGCCTTCTCTTCTCCAGGCTGAACAACCCCAGCTCTCTCAGCCTTATAATCATGCTTATTCATACACCCTCATAATGAGTAATTCACAAGCATACACAGATATACAAAGCCCACCAAGCTACCAAAGTGACAACCTATTATTATTCAGTTTGACACTGGGCATTGTCTGCCCTTTGCTACTTGTGGTGCTACCAAAAATGATGCCCAGCTCCCATTGCTTTTGAGGTGAAAACCCTCCTGTGAACACAGTCACCCCAGGTGGGTAGACCTTAAGGGTGACCCTGCAGGCTGTTTGTAGCCATCCCATGTTATGGAGGATGGGGGTTATGGAGGAAGGTGACCCTGGCAACAACACTGTCCCTAGGGAACACTGGGACCATGACTGCAGGAGCTGGACCAGGGCAGCCTGGGAGAGCCTTGAAGCCAATCTTGATGCTTCCCTTCCCCCTCGCCTCCCCAAGCATTTTATATCCCTCAAGCTCTTCCTCCTCTAAGATAATTAAGGGCACTGGAGAAATTAAGCTAATTCTTTTGGGATGTTGCATCTCTCTTATCATCAGTTCTTACTCCCCTGCTCACTACACGGGTGTAATTAAAGCAGGTTTTTCTGCTATAAGATGAAACGCCTTGTTCTTCAAGACCAGTTTCGGTTACGGTGGTGCTTGGCCTGAGTTTTCGGTGCCTGTCGCTTACGGAAACTCCTCCAAACCACAGCCAAAACACTTGGCTCCCCGTGGATGCTGGCAGAGGTGAATCCCCCTCCCTGGCCACCCCCCACGACGTCCCTGCTTGTAAAGGGCTGCCAGTCCATAACAGGTCACACTGGGTCAGTGACCGACCTTCCCTGCAATCCCTGCCCAGCTGGCATTAAATAACAGCCTGGGCCATTTTTAAATGCTGCCATCACGGTCACCTTGGCAACCTTAAAACAGACGCGGGTGCCAAGCCATGGAGCTGCTACAGCCACATGGAGCCCCTGGGACAGATTTAGAAGAGGCATAAAGTGTAACAGCAGCAAAGGGTTCAAGGACAGCACAAGCCCTTTCTGTCCTCTGCAAGAGAGGGATGACCCTAGTGAGATCCCCCCGGCGTCTCTGTGCAAGAGCCTGATGATATTGTAGGAAACAGGAAAGGAGGAGGAGAGAAATCTCTCTGCCTCCTCTGCCAGTGGGTAGCCTGAAAAGAAGAGGCAGACCTGACAGGGAGCAGGGGAACGCGCTGGCCACCACCAAACAGTTGATATTGCCAATATTTGGCTGGGGAGCCAAAATGTTGGGTCATTGGCTTGAAGACCAGGATGAAGATGGACCTCATTCTGGGTGAAGGCTTTCCGCAGGTCTTATAATTGCCTTTGCGAACTCTGCAGGCAGATCCTGGCATCTGGAAGGGCATCGAGGGTTGATGTACACCTTAGAAGTGGCAGTAATTCATCCAAGAGCTGTGATTACCTGTTCCACACCTTCTTGCCTTTTAGGACTCTGCTTTCTTGCTGGATTTACAAGACTCCAAAGAGACAGCGATTTTTCACACTTGGGCTTGGATGGGTGCCACTCTCCTTTCCATTTTACCCTGCTGCCTCAGGTTCAAGGACACAATTACCCTTGTAAAGAGTTACGGAGTGCTAGCTGAGCCATGCTTACTATCTTTTATGTCTAGGTGTTCCTCACAAATGCAAGGTAACTTACTCAATTTTTTTTATGTTACAGCCCATGCTTTACATCTTTAAGGCCCATATAAGCCCAAGGATGATGACCAAGATTAAGGGCCATGTGAAAGGAGATGTCTCAGCAAAGGTGGAGCCACTAGTGCCTGTAGAAATAAGAGTTGCAGCGATGATATCAATACTAAATCCCAAACCTGTACTAAAACTGGGCTCACCCAAGTATCTCTAAGTCAGCAGCTCGGGAAAAATAATAATAATTAAAAAAAAGTGTTCTGCTAGGTGGGTCTGATTACTGGAAAGTTCAGGTTCAGCAGGAGTGTGTGCCTCTTGCAAAGAGACTGTGTCAGGTGAGGCCAGGTCTGAGTTTGTTCCTGCAGTTGACTTTTGTGACCACGCTCCCATCAGTATGAGATGGGCAACAACTGCAGGGAACATTGTGGTTGCCTCTGCCAGCACCTTGGGCCTTTGCTACAGGGTGGTTATTGATCACAGCAGATAACAGCCTTATGAACATCCTTTAGAAACCAATAATATCTCCCACAGTTGATTAGGCTATAAATTAATGGTGATTATTATCATAACTTTGGAGCTGGCTCTAGCTTATTGTTTTTTTTATCTTTTTGGGTTTTTTTTTAAGGGAGAGAAATAATCATGCCTTATTTTCATAAGAATGTTCTTAAGGCTTACTGATGGAAGTGGATTTCAGGGCTCATTTAAATGAAACATGTCCTCAAAGTCTTTGTGGAATCAAAGGTTAGAGCTCTCCCTGCACATTGTACTTTTTTTTTTTTCTTGCTTTTTTTTTTTTCTTTTTCATTCACGTTTTAGTTACAAGATCCTGAGGGCAGAGATTGCTCGATAGGAGTGTCGGCTTTGAGGCTGGGGGTGTTGTGGTGCCAACAGGATACAGCCTAGCGATAAGGCACAGCTCTATGTGATGCGATACGTGCTACTGGTGTTTGATGCATTTGATCCTGAACCATGCAAAACAAGAAGAACATTGCATTCCTTTACCTTCTATTCACACATTGCACCACAAGGGCTCTTATGTGGCCATTCGGCAGTGGGTGTGAAAGATTAACATCTCCGATAGCAGAGCCAAACCCCGACTGGAGATAATTATGTAGAAGGTATCTCATCCTCCCTGGGGTCACTCTTCTACCAAGTGCTTTTACTCAATCTGCCAGTTTTAGGGGGGAATAAACTCGCTTGAACATGTCTCCCGAG
This sequence comes from Scolopax mira, assembly GCA_004320125.1. Classification (NCBI taxonomy): domain Eukaryota; kingdom Metazoa; phylum Chordata; class Aves; order Charadriiformes; family Scolopacidae; genus Scolopax; species Scolopax mira. The sequence goes on along the minus strand of BJBW01004570.1, from coordinate 32,274 downwards.
TTGCATAGCTGTTAATACGGAATAGAGCTGGCTGCTCATTTCCTCTTCTACCTGCTGTCTTTGGTGCTCTTGACAATGAGCAGAACTACATGCTTCATGCTTCTAACACCAGAGCGAGGATGTTCCCATTGACTCATAACCTGAAAGCACCAGGGAAAAGAGAAGCTCAGCCATTAAAGCCTGGTTTGGAAAGCAAAGAGATAGCAGATCCAGTCTCTGCTGTCTCCAGTATTTGTTGGTTGCTTAGGAGATGGAGGGAGTAATGATAAAGCTTAATGGCCTCTTCTTTGGCCCCTTGGCCCCTTCAGTCCATAGGGGGAACTGAATCCCTCCAATAAAGGAGTGAGATTCATCACACCTAATATTTTCACAGTAGTTATCTACAGCTATGCCCCAGGCTCCCTTCAGAGCCAGTGTTGAGAAAATGGCAGTCCCTGAGGAGGATTCATCTGATCTATTTTAAACATCAGTTTTAGGATTAAATTAATTACGTTCCAGTAGTTCCTATTGCTCTGCACTGTTATAAATGGAGTCGTGAACATCCCAGAGGTAGAAACCCAACAACAGTGCTTGTTTTTGGTGTTGTGATCCCCTCTCTCAGTGCAATGTAGGGTGTGTTCATGTGGAGGCTTCTGACATGGGAGGTGCAACAGGTCATGGGATTAGGCTGGGCAAAAAATATTTACTTTTTCCCTCACTGTTACTGAAGAACAAGGAAGGCAGCTAAGATCTTCTGTCCCCCTGAGGATTTTTGGCTTTATCTTTTAACTGCTTTGTTTATCAATTGATCAAATAGAGCAGCAGAAGGGGTCTTGGGTTGGGTGGCTTGGGTGGCTCTACTATCCCAGCCGGTGAGCTGGGCAGACCCAAAACAGAAAACAGGCCCTTCTCCTGCGAAGGACCCCCCCCAAGACTGCCTAAAGCTTCATGGGACAACTGTTATGTATTAAGATAATTGGTTATACTTTGCTCTCTTGTCTCCTTTATGGAGAAGAGAAGCTGTCCTCCACGATCTAGGCTGAAAAACATCAGAATTTTCTAGAAGGGGGCAATAAAAAAGACCACGGAAATAGAAAACCAACCATTTATTATTTATTTATTTTTAATAGCAGAGAAAAGACATATCATGCAATCTGGGGGGAACTTAACCAAACCTTGACATGCTCCAGTCACCAGAGATGAGAATGGAAATGTAGAAACTGTGGTGTGAAATTGTAGGACCCTGTTTGATCTGCAGCCTGCGCCTGAAAAAGTGTCTTGGCGTATATCTGAAGTGCCGATTTGGCATAGCATCCTAGAAGACCTCATTTCAGTTACTGCATTTCATTCATTTTTATGCCTTTCTAATGCAGATGCAGCTGAACTATACCATTGATTCATGTACACACCTCTTTTCCATATAGATGATGACTGCATCAAAGAAGCCAGCACTCTGAAATAGCACACAGTGAAATACCACAGCAATTCTCATTTGAAGTCTATAGTGGGAGAGCAATTTCTAAAAATGAAGGGCAAAGTTCCTAATCCATAGCAGCTTTTTGCTGGAGAGATGTGGGAGAGAAGAAACAGGATGCATCCTGTGTGAATCATCACTGTAACCACCCTGGATTTATTAACTGAAATTATGAGGAACACCAAAAATGATTAAAACCTCAAAATGCCTGATGGAAGGCATCGCCTCAAGGACTGGCTATTGTGAGATAATCCCATGGTCTTCCTGCTGATTTTAAAGAATTGAAGGCTAAAAGGGCAAGGCTTTCGAAACCAAATAATTAATTTTAAAAAATGATGGGACAGCCATCATCACTGCCCATCACAGAGAGGGGTAAAGACAGGGCCTGGGAATCTTGTTCCTCCCCAAAACAGGGTGACTACAACATTTCTTCGTTGACTCTCATCCAGCTCATCCATATTTGCAGATGACTGCTGCCTCCCAGTCCTGCATTATAGACCCCAAATCCACCCCTCATTACTATTATCACCAACCTCTGTTGGCAATTTGCCCCCACTAAGGTGTTGAATGTGTAGATGTATACATCCTTTGTATAACATGGAGAATGGCTAAGTTTGGGGTCCAGGTTTTGGCAACAGCAGTGACAATATCTCCTTGGGGTTCCTTCTCCAACTTTTTCTCCAGTCTTTCTCTCTGTTTTTGCTTTATGGCCCCATCCCAGTCTGCCTGGCTGGAGGGAGAGGGGCACAAGCCACCCCTGTGCTGGAAGTGGCTCTGCTTAGCCCAGTCCTGCATGTCTGTGTAGCTGCTGCCTTTGACATTCCCCACAAACAATCCCCAATATCCCACTAGTTGAGAACTCTGCGGGCTGGGAGAGTGGGAGGGACCCATGTTTTTGTGGGGGGATTCAGTGAGAAGCGAGGCTTTTCCTGTGCTTTAAAGCACATCACTTGCAGTGCCTTTGCTCCATATTTTGCAAGGTTGTTCCTAGATTCAAACTCAGCTGAGTTGTGTCATGGCTGTCATGGACCCCAAATCAAAATACCTGCACTACGCAAAGGCCAGTCCTAGTTCTGCAGGTTCGTCCTTGGCAGTTGGCTCTTGCAGACTCCCAGAAGAAAGCAATCTCCTTGGCTGCTGCTTTCCTTTGCTAATTCTCTGCTGAAGACCCCTCTCTTCTCTAATTTTCTGCTCAGGCTCCTCTTTTTCCTGCCTTTGGACATCTTTGTTCGTGGAGGTGAATGTTCCCCTTGTGGTTCAACCCCATGAGCACCCTTTGAGGTCATGGTGTGCAGCCATTGTGTTGCTTTCCATTTTCAATGTCCTGCCCTGGGTTTCTGCCCACTCTCAGACCTGTCCAAATCTTCTGGGAGAGAGATTTGAGCTTTATGGTTCTCAATGGAGAAAGCATCACCATCATGCCCCTGGGTGAGAAATCCTGAGAAGTGAGAGCCCTGAGCATCTCTTCAGTGCAGGAAACTGCCCTGGAACAAGCTGGAGCAAAACCTTTACTTGGTATCACATCAAAGACTCATTGGAAAAGGTGAGGTTTAAGTACAGTGTATAGTCCTCACCTTTATGTACTCAATTAACAGCCAAGTCTTTTCCCACACCATTTTTTTTTTGCCAGCTCTCCTACCTGATGGAGAAGAGAAGAGAGAAGCAGAGATGAAAATATGCCTCCCAGAGGGGATTGTTTCTTCTTGAGCAGCCACTGGTGTCTGGAGATAACAATATGTTTCTTCCACATTTTAGAAAGGGCGAGAGAGGCTCACTCAGGGAAGCTCAAAACTAAATTACCAGCCAGGTCATTTCCACTTCAAGCTGTCAGAGCTCAAGCAGAGGGCGGAGAAGGGCTGTTTGTTGGTTTTTCCTTCCTAGCTCAACAGGCACACTGACACTGCAGGAGCCTGGAAAACACGTCAGATGTAGGTCGCTCTATCCAGGAGTGAAATAACACTCATTTAAAGATAAAGACCTCCTCTTTACACGGTGGTTTCTGTACCACCGAGACAGGGGTTGCAAAGTCTGGAAGGGAGGAGTATGAATTTACCGTGGAGAAGAAAACAGGGTGAGGAGATCCTAGACACAAAAGCTGTGAAGGATGTTGAGAGACCAGGTGGTCTCTCCACCACCTGAATGGCTCAGTTCTGGGCTCTGCTCTGTTGCAGGCTCTCCCCATGTTCAGCGGTGTTCATCTGGGGAGGATGGATACCCACTCCTCCCTATTTTTAAAGATGAATGTTAATATGTTTAATTGCCAGTACTCTAGGAACAGAGCCAGGACTAAAAAGTATCTGCTAAGAAACTGCCAAGAAACACTGTTAAACAGGATCTAGGAAAAAAGCCAAACACAAAAATTTATGATCTTTATCTCTGCAATAATAATTTCACAGTGGTCAACTGAGGAGCTGAACAAAGGTCATTGGTTTCATATCATCTGGAGTTTGTGAAATCCTTTGTTTCCTTTAGTGTGAGTTTACTCTGCAGGGCCCAGGCAGAAGACCCTAGAAATTAATGCAAAAGCCTGGCAGTCCAGATTGAACCACTTGCCTCCATTCTTTGCTCAAGACCCAAGAAATCAGAAACCTCTCTAGCACTGGTCAAAGCGCAATCCAGATCTTCATCCAAGGAAGAAGCATCTTTCACCTCATTTTTTAAACAGTTATCCATAAGAATGATCCAGTGAACTTCAATGTTTCTAAACCCACTTTGATTAACATCAACAGTCATGACAGGCCATCTAAGCATTTAGAGTTGGCAGAAATGTGAGAGCCAACATCATGTTAGGTTTCCTTCCTTCCAGCAGAACACGGGACAAGCAAGGGACCCATGAAGACCTATGAAAATAAATTAAAGAAGAGGCTCTTTTTTTATTATTATTTCCTGCTTGTATAGTGGAAACAATTCTAGGCAAAATATACACAGTTTGCTTCTTGACACTGCTGCCAAGATTCCCAACTTTACAGCGTGGATCAGATTTCAGAATCTTTCCAAACCAGCCCCCACAAAATTAATTGGCTATCCAAGAATCTTGGCTTTGGATGTTATTTGTTTTTAAGGTAAAGTTCTGGTCGCAGTGACTGCAGAGAAAAACCTTGATAACATGATCTCCGCGAGCCTTAATCACTCAGAGGGTGGGATTCGGTTGCCTACGCACAGGAGCCTGGTGCCATCTGAGATGGCCTTGTATATCTGAGACATCCCACGGTGTTGGCAAAGTGACATGGAGCTGAGGGAAGACAAGCACTCTTCGGAAGCAAAAGCTGGAGTCAGGGGCTGGATACCCTATAGAATCTAAGTTGGCTCTGGGAAAGTATGTTTAGACAGCTGAATCAAGCCCTCACGCACATATATAAAATATATATAATCAAATCAATCAGTCACTCAATCAATCACAAGAGATATTTCCAAATCTTCAGATTTCATGTCAGTTCTGGAGGCAATTTAAGATGCATTTCAACGCTCAGGACCGTGTTAGAAACACACTATTCGCTTCACTGACACTTCCAAGCATACTGAAGCATTTATCTGGCCCGGGCTCTCTGCTCCCCACCCTTTCTCCTAATGTCCTCTTCTCCATCCTCTGTCCCTTCCGCAGCTCTACCACAGCCCTGGGAGACGTAGTTCCCTGCCTGATCTCTTTTCTTTTTCTTTTTTTTTTTTTTTTTTTCCAAAGGAGAGGTATGTAAAATGCAGGAGGCAAAGACTTTCCACCGGGCGAAGGGGAAAGAGCTGTGACATGGTTTATGGAGCCCTGAGGGGCAATAGAAGGGGCTGGCACACGAACCAGCAGCAGCTCTGGGGCAGCATTACCTCAGAAAGTCAGCGCCTTCACGGAAAAGCAGGATATTTTTAGTTTACCCAGTGTATTTAAGTCTTCTTGGAGTACATTAAAATTATAGTAATTATCCCACCTTCTTATGTGGGATTCTGGAAGGTGATGGATTGGTGGATCGTGTGCTGGTGGAGTCATCTTTGGTGAGGTCCTTCTGCAAAACAGAATTATTTTGTTTTCACAAATTACAGCTGCAGCATTCCTGGCCCATTAATACTTGACAGTTGAATACTGGGATCTGTTCACATCACACCCTTCTCTCGCAGCGCCCCAGCACTGCGGCAACCACTGTGACACAAACTCCTTCAAAACAAAAATGCATTTACACACTCCTGGAGTTGTGAGCTTACACATGCAGGTGAGGCTGACGTTTTCTTCAAGGCAATATTTAACCTCTGAATCATTTCTGCTTTCCCCTGCATGGATGCAGGGAAACCCAATGTCTCCCTGCCCCTGCTCTCCTCTTGTTGCTCCACCAGTCCAGGCATGAGAAAGGGATTTATTTCACTGCAGCAGCACCACTGAAAAAGAGCTGTTAAAATATGCAACTTTTTACACACAGACAAAAAGCACATTCTTTTTCAGATCAAAAGCTTCATGTTTCTGATTGCAGAAATCAGAAAAAAATGGGGGGGGGGGGAGGCTGAACAGAACAATCTTTTTTCTTGATGAGGAATCAATTTCCCTTATAAATGAAGTCATCACCAAATTCTGGGTTATCTCTGGTTTTAACCTTACTTTTGAAAGACAGTGCTTCTGATCTCAAGATAAGGTCTCTTCCCTTCTTTTTGTTTCTTTTCATCAAAATAAGAATTTTATCAACATCTGAAAAAAATGTTTTCTGGTTCTTCTCGATGCATCAGAGGCAGAGAGAAGTCCCCATAATCCCTCCTAGGGGAGTGACATATGTTTCTGCCAAGCCTTGTACTGTCCCTCAGCCCAAAGTGACCTTGGAGGTCCCCCCAGCCCAGTGTCACCTTGAAGGTCCCAACAAGCCATGATGACAAGCTCTTTGAAGACCCGTGGGGTGTGATTCCTCCACAGTCAGCCTGGGCAAGCCAAATGCTTGCAAGGAGAAATTAAGAGGGATCCTTTGGTGGAGGCAAGCAATTTCCATCCTGGCTGCTCGGACTTGGTGCATCATAGCAAACTTCTGGGAGGGGATGTGGGCTATCACCTTGTCCCAAGAAAGGAACCTCTGCCCCCTCCTCTCCCCTAGCTCAGCCTGAGAAGTCCCCATCACCCTCCTTTGCATGTGAGAAGCCACCTTGCCAGCATCTGGCCATTCCCCTGCCTCACACCCATGTTCTCTGGCCCCTTCCCAGCTCTTCCAGCAGCATGTTCCTGATTATTTACTCTCTTTAAATGCTGCAGAAAAATGCTGCTTTTCCTGAATACTAAGTAAGGAGGAAAAAAAAAGAGAGGAAAAAAAGAAAAAGCAGCACATTCCCTTGTTGGACTGTGTTTGTTCTCTGTTTTGAAGCTTGCTGTTACCACTGAAAGCTTTTATGACCCTTGGAGATACTTGATCCAAGTGACCTCTGATGTTAGGGACACTGATGCAGTCACCAAGTTTGTTCTTACATGGTTCTTATATATCAATCCATCCATCTATCCATACATATAACCATCTTCCTCTTTCTCTCTCTCATTCCAGTGCTATCTGATCAGTTCTTGGCTTTCCTTACACTTCTTTCATCGAATTAATATCTTTCCCCCAAGGATGTTTTCTCCCTTTCCCGGATTTTCTCTTTTTATAGCCTGTCATTCCCCTCTCTATCTTGCCTTCTCCAGACCCGCTCCCCTTCTCTCCGTGCTGCCAATTTACAGTTGTGTTATGTATTCAGCATAACATATATATTTAAATGGGATGATTTCCACTAACGTAAACAGTCTGGCCCATTAATTTCAATAGTGGAGCTGACAGCTCGGGCCTGGAGTCTCATTGCCTGGTGACACATGAGTACAGCTGCTTGGACTTGACGGGTAACTGTTTCCAGCGCTGAGCTGCACATCTGCAGGAGGAAGGAAATACTTTTTGTGAGGCTGGAAAAAATAAAGCCGCTTAGCTTTCCCTTCCCCCCACCCCCAGATGATGATATTCATCGTTCAAATGTTTCGGTTGAGTGGGTGTTTAATTCAGAGTTTGGAGGGGGACATTTACGGTGTGTTACTAGCTTTGCTGTTGGTCCTTTGTTCCAACCACTGCAGTGTTGGAATGATCCTTGGTGTTACCAAGGACTTCTCCTAAGCCCCTCAGAGCACTGACATATATCCAGCAACACTGCGAACCCTCGTATCTTCAGAACCAGTTGCTTAATTAAAACTGAAAATGATGTCTCTTCTCAATGATGTTGCTATATTGATAAATTATAGCAGAGGGGAACAAGCGGTGGGATTTCATAACAATGGGTCTAGCATGACCTTGAACAGACTGTACCAAGTGTGGGGACAAGTTCTTACCTGAGACACCAGCTTTGCTGATGGGACCCAGAAGACAAAGTTAACAAAGCTTCAGGAATTGACTCAAACTTTTCAGGGTTTCAGTTCCAGTTGCTCCAGGAAAATGTGATTAACACCATAGATCCCTCCAGCTTTGCTTCCTCAGAGTAACTCAAGTATTCTGAGACTCACGTCTCACTACAAGAAAGACCTTGAGTTTCTGGAGCATGTCCAGAGAAGGTCAATGAAGATGATGAAAGGTCTAGAGCATACGTTTTATGAGAAGCACCTGAGGGAGCTGGTGTTGTTCAGCCTGGAGAAAAGGAGGCTGAGGGGAGACCTTCTCACTCTCCAGAACTACCTGAAAGGAGGGTGTAACAAGGGGGGGGTCAATCTCTTCTCCCAAGTAACAAGTGATAGGACAAGAGGAAATAGCCTCTTCTTTAGGATGGATATTAGGATTAGGATTGATATTAAGAAAAATTTCTTCAGTGAAAGGGTTCTCAACCATTGGAATGGGCTGCTAAGGGAAGTCACCATCTCTGAAAGTATTTAAAAGACTGGTAGATGTGCTCTGGGACATGTTTTAGTGATGGATTTGGCAGTGTTAGGTTGACTTGGTTGTCAGACTTGATGATCTTAAAGGTCCCTTCCAACCTAGACGATTGTATGATTCTTGTCCACCAAATCATTAGCTACCCAGAAAGACTGAGGTACCTCTAGGAAATGTTTTGTATTGCAATCTGTTGGCCAGCTGTGGTCCCACATGTCACCTGGTGCCTGATCTTTGCTTGGCAACTGGACAGAAGGAGAAAATGGGCCATGAGTGCCACTTGAGGGTCTCAGACACAGAGGATAATCATTAACTCAAATCTGAGAGAGTGGAAGAAAAGGAAGTGTCATGGCAGCAGGGCTGTTACTTTTGGTGGGACAGCAAGAGAAACCAAGTCTGCTGGACTACATACTGCTGCTTCCCTGAGTGTAAACCACAATTTTCAACCTGTAATGTTGTTTTTTTCTCTTTCTGAGCAAAAATCAGGTGCTGGGGATATCAACCTGTTGCTACATATGTAACTTGCTGCAGCATGCACTAGCTTTGCCTGTAAATGGAGAATGAATACAGGCCTAAACATGTCAAAAAGTGTCAGAAAGTTTCCTCCTGCCTCCATGACAATCTCCCAGGAGCCCTGTCCTTTGAGTGGTGGAATACATTCTCTGAAAACTTTTTCATTATCTTCTTGCAACGCACTGGGCAGTGTGGTCTTCTTTTATGTATTAACTCCTCACAACTTAAGGTGAGATGTTGAGAGCTTTGGGCTGGTTTTGGAGAGTAATCAGCTACTTTAACATGGAGAAAAAGGTCTAAGTAGTGGGGCTGACTTCAGATGGTTCCTAGAGCACTAGTAAGAAAATCTATAGGGAAAAAAGTCATCCACTCTGCTGTGCTGCCAAGATCTCCATAGCAAATGTCTTGGAAAGCACAATTTTTACACAGCTCCTGCTAAAGGAGCACAGACTCACTCACAGACCTTATTTCTGTGAAGGCTGAAGAAGTGTAAAGATATGAGCAACTGTTGAAGTTGGCCCTGCTTTGAGCAAGGGGGTGGATTGGATTATCTCCAGAGGTCCCTCCCAACCATTTTTTTTCTAAAATTCTATGGTTCTCCAATACCATTTTCTGTATCTAGATGGAAGCTGAATTCTGGAGCTGCTAAAATGCATTAGGCTACAGAGTTTGGGCCTTCAGGTCAGAGTTCTTGTGAAATACCTCATCAATACACTATCCAGCCAGGCTCTGGTGCCCTCTCCTCAAAGGGCCTAATGATGGTGGGTATCTGTACAAAATATGTTTGTCAGTGCCACGTACCATAGACTCTGTGGGTTTTTTTTCTCTAAAAAGAGACGTCTGGTCTCGATTAAAAAAACCCAAAACCTTCTTTCTGAAGTCTGTTGAAAAGGCAACAGCAAGCAACATCATTCTGTAACTGATTAACCAAACTCAAATAGCCATTCAACTGAGACAGAGTACATATTTGCATTCAGTAATATGGTCATTTATTGCATCTTGTGACCTACTGAAACACGAACACAGCTTTTCCCTTCCCTGTATTTCATTGAGTTTCCTTTCAACACAATAGTTGTCTGCAGGCCCAGAAGCATGTCCTGATGAGCCTGGATTTTCCAGAGGAAACTCCTACCTATTTTGTGAGTTTCATTTTTTATCTTTTCTAGAGCAGGAAGTTTCCTAGTCCAGGTAGTAAGTCAGAGGTGGGACAGAAGGGGCTTTTTTTCCCCTAATATACTTAAGAAAAGCTTAGGTTTTGATGAGCAGACACCCTGGGGAGATGACTGGCAATTTTACACGAATATCAAGGCTCAGTCAAATTTTGCATTAATAGTTTTAGGGATAGATTTCCTTCTTGATTTGGTTTAGAGTAGGAAATTAGATGGTTCTTGTACATGATCATGTCTCATGATTGATTTTGGGTTGAAATGATGCAACACCAGCTTGTAGTGGTGAGGAACTGAACCCACACTGGGACCTCTGTGGACTGTAGTGGAATCCAAGGCAGGCTAATCTGGATGGAGATCACAGCATTTAGTTGACTGAATCCTAGCTGTAGTCCCAAGAGGAGGTTGCCCAGGAAGCTGTGGCTGCCCCATTCCTGGAAGTGTTCAAGACCAGGCTGGATGGGGCTTTGAGCAACCTGGTCTAGTAGAAGGGGGGTGGGAACTCAATAATCTTTAAGGTCCCTTCCAACTCAAACTGTTCTATGATTCTATGGTCTAGAAAGTCTGCCCAGCCATACTTTCAGGTTGCATATCCATTCCCTTTCAAAACATATTTAAAGATTGTGCTTTTCCCAGTTGGCTTCTTGCACAAATTTGGCACCACCCAGGTGTGCAGAGGCTTAGTGCCTTTATATTTGCAGTCCCTAGGAATCCACTTCTGTGATTTTAGAGCCATCAGATAATAAGCAGAAGCCTGTTGTTTCCTCTGAGCTCAGACCACAAGTCCAAATGTGCTGCCAGTCTATGTCCCTGCTGCAATACTTCTCCCAGAAGACAGAGGATGATGCTTATCTGAAAAACCATCTAAATTAGTTCAGACAAGATCAGATGACACATGCTGTAGAAATGAGCTGTCTACTCCATAAAGGGAACCTTCCACAATCAGTCCTTGAGGAAACATCCATGCTGTGAGCATCTAAAGTCTGGTGAGATGAACCCTAGTCCAAGAGATACAGAAAGACTACTCTTAGGACCTAGGAGATAAGAACGGCCATATTCTTTCTCATCCTCACTTTCAACTAATTTGAACTTGTTTGCTTTTCGCAGAGCAATAAAATAAATGTATAGTTGCTCCCTTGCCTGTCTCTGACTTTGAATAGGGCTCTGAAGGACACAGCAGGAAAGAATCTGGGCTGCCTTAAAGCATGGACCACATGGCAAATTATTTATTTTCCTGTTTATATCCTGTAATAAAAAATATGCAACAAAACCTTCCTTCTTCCCTTCTTAAAACTCTCAATTTATGTGCGTAGCTAGTTTATATAATCCCCAGCTCAGTTTGTTTAGATCATACACAGTGTCTGAACAATTTGCAAGCACTTTGAGAGCTTCAGTGGCACAGGCAAGTACTGGTGACTGGTGCCCCTGTTATTGCAGAGAGGGGACTGGGGCCACTCTGGCCCAGCCACTTCCCAAGGTCACACTTCCAGGGATGGGGCAGCCACAGCCTCCCAGAGCAGCCTGTTCCAGTGTTGTACCACCCTCAGAGATAAACATACTTTTCAAAAAAAGTATGGTAATTCACTGACACCAGGAAAATGGAAGAACAGCAACAAACCTTATGGTTCTACCAATGAGAGCTGGGAGATGTGCTTTCTCTTGTCTCTGGTCAACGGACCCTAAAATGACACATCCACTAGAGACATGCGACTCTTTATGAAACCTGAAGGAGAATCAACCTGAAGGTTGAATATACTGACCTTTACCTGTTCTGTTTAACTGTATTTTCTTCCTGAGTAAAAAGAACTTTCTGAAGACTTGCACCAATGCATTCCTTCTGCTTCCCTTATTATTTTCATATAAAGACCATTGTACATTGACTTCAGTCACTGTAGATGCAAGAAATTGAATACTACCTTGATATATCCATACTGCTGCTATATAGTGTTTCCAAGCAAGTCTCTGGAGAAATTAGGAAGGATTTCTCAAGCTTGTTTCAAAACCTTACTGAATATGGGAGTCCTCGTAGCATACAATAAGACCAGAAAGCAAATTAGTTTAGCCCCAATTTATATATGACTCTACAGTGCTGCATTTTTGATAAACGCAAGCAAGCCCCATGGAGCTCAGTAGACCTCCAAAGGGTCAGGTCTGGTTGACTGAAAACTGGGGAATCCAATGTTCCACCAAGACCATCCCTGGAGTAAGCAACTTATTTCAATGAAAGCCTATGAAGTCCAACCTCAACTTTAGGAGTCATCACAATGAACACCTAGGCTTAAAGTTACCCAGAAACTTCAATCAGCACCTGTCTCCTTTGCATTGCAAAAATGCACAACTCATCTTTCCAATTACTTGAGCTGTTTGTGTCCTTGCTCTCCATTGATGTCCAGCACTGTGGGTTTCAGCTTTTAGACACTGAGTCCTTAAAAATTATGTTAACATTGAAAGGCATAGCAGTGCTAATGTCTGCTGTTAAAACTTTACCAAGCTACAAAAACAAGCGTGACAACTAATTCAGGTCTGACATGATTGTCTGAAATTTTCTCTAAGGCCACCACAACCCTGCCAGACGTTGCTGCTTTTGTGGTTTCTTCCTTGACTGCCCTTTGTTCTATGTGTTGTCCTGGGAGGGAGGTGTTAGTGGACAGACTAACAGGAAAGCACAAGTAACGAAGGTTGCTACACCCAGGAGCAGAGTGCACACCTTTGCCATGGGACCATATAGTTACTGCAGAACTCCATCATCGGGTGAGAGGAGAAACGAAGAGCAAGGCAGAGCTTTCGTTCAGAGGATTTTGGTGGCTTTGCCTAAATCCCCACTGTGGAGGTGACCTGGATCTGGACTTCAGCCTGTGTCAAAGGGGATCAATTTGGCTGCCTAAATATAGGTGGCTTTTGCCATTTGAGATGCCCCAGAGTATCCAAGTCATCCACATGCACCTGGCAGACACCAGACCTGGATGACATGAGGTTTACAAGGAACCTGTGCCTTTCTGAAGCTGTAGCAATAGACCAAATGTGACATCTTATGACACCAAAAATACCACCATCTTTTATGTCAGGCAACTGAATCACACTTTAATGGCCAGTCCTCTGCATCACACCTAACCACTGCAAACTATAAACTTCATCTCCATTGACAGTCATGGTTGCTGAGACATCTTGCTCACATGCAAAGACCTCAATTCAAGTGTTTGATTTGGTTGCTGCATTGCAGTCATGGGGCTCCATGGCTGGTTATTTCTCAATCTGAAGAGGATGACTGTCACTAGGGAAGTGTGGAGCTTGTAATTAATATTATGCATGGGAATCTCTGCAAAGAAGAGTCAAGTCCTCTGGTCCAAAGTGGTCCTTGGCAGTCTGCAGTCACAGGAAACATGCAGTCTGCAGGAAACATTTTCACATGCCTGTGCTTGGAAGAATCTCATTTGGTTTATCTTCCCTTGTAGGTGTCTACCTCTAAGCTTGTCACTCTGGGCATATTTTTTTAACAATTCAGATCTATCTAAACAGTTTGGGCAATGGAGACTGAGACACAACTCATCCTGGAACTGGCATCTATAACAGAGCAGATGAATCATGTCTTAAAAGCATCTGTTTCAATCTACTGACTGAAAGAGGAACCTGAGACAGTGAGTTCAGAGACAGACATTTGCGCTGGAGCCATCCAAAGTGAGGTGAGCTGGATGCCACCTCAGATTTCTGGACCATCTCTACCCTCAAGCATATGAATGATAAGGCAAGGCAACAAGCAGAGCTCAGGAGGGATCTTCTCCATGTTCATGCTGACAAGCCCTGCAGCCCAGAAGACTACTGTGTGTGGGAATGAGCCCATCTGAACAGCTTGCTGCCACCTGGAAACCAGGCTGAGAACAAGAACCAGATGGTAAGATGTGAGACCTTGATTAATAATAATATGAATGCCTACTCTTTACAAAAAGGTTCTCATCAGCAGATCTGTGTGCCTCATGTGGCCACCAGTGTCTGAGAAGTTAACTGCGATAATTTCGCAGCTGAACAAGTCTCTGGAGTCCCAAGCCCAAATTGGCACCACATGTGTCTCCTGAGTAGCCCAGACTTCAACCAGCCCTCAAATGCATAATTTTGGAGTCAGGTCGGGAAGTTGTCTGGATGCAAATTGAAAATCAGGTCTGGGATCAGACCGGGACATGACTGTTCATATAGGGATAGCCTGAAGCACGAGACATGCCAGGGACTACTTCATGCAGGGTTTCTCTCCCATGCCAAACTCCCAGCCTTTGCCCTGCCTCCAGTGGCAGGACCTGTCCTGCCGTTCCTCTGCCTGTTCTCCACCCTTGGTTCACTGCAGTGCTGCCTGCAACGTTCATCACATGGCTGGGGACTCAGATTGGAGAGACCATTCTTCTTGGAAATCAGGCTCTCCTTGAGTTGGTCTGCTGCTTCTGAACTTCTTGACCTTCTCACAGTGAGAGACATAAAATTTAAGTACATCAAATGACAAGACTCCCTTAAAACCATCCTGACCTGGGTGCCTCCACCTTTTCCAAAGCAGCCCTAGCCCAGCCTGCTTTGCCACACATGAGTTTCCCCTGTAGCCCACGGAAACGCATATCCCACACTTTTCCAACAAGCAAGCAGCTGCAGCAGCAGATCTAAATCACAGAACTATAGGGGTTGGAAGGGACCTTCGGACATCACCTAGTCCAACCCCACTGCCAAAGCAGGGTCACCCAGAGCAGGTTGGACAGGACAATATTCAGGTGAGTTTTGAATATCTCCAGAAAAGAAGACTCCAAACCTCTGGGCAGCCTGTTCCAGGGCTCTGGCACCCTCAAAGTGAAGAAGTTTTTTCCTTGTGTTAGATGGAACTTCTTATGCTCCAGCTTGTGTGATTGCCCCTTGTCCTGTCACCAGGCACCACCAAAGAGATCCATTTGGTGTGCTCTCTTTGGTGCCCTTTAGATATTAATAAGCATTGATGAGATCCCCTCTCAGTCTTCTCTTCTCCAGGCGAGACAGACCCAGGTCTCTCAGCCTTTACTTATCAAGCACATTGCACATTTGCTGCAGCTACACGGGCTGCCTTGGCCAAGCACCCACATGAAGGTCCCACTGCACCCCCAGAGTGCAGAAGACACCCAGCATCTCAGCTACCCCAGCTATCCCAGCCTGCCAAAAACCTGGCACGGGGGACGCAATACGGCAAAATGCTTCTTTTCGTTTGCTCTCTCATGATTATTGATTGGAATATGAATAAAAAAAATTTGTTCAAAGCTCCCTCAGCTTCCAAGATTACTTTGGGAATTGTCCAACGCCCCAGCCCCAGCTTGCAATGAGGGGACTGAGGGATCAAAAGCGTTTTTACATGGCCTTGCTAATCAATCATCAACAATTGGATAAATTAACCCCTGAAGTCTTTCCTTTTGCGAGCAAGGGATCTGCCAGACGTGTCTTTAATGAGCAGATTCCTATCCCTTTAATATTCCTTAATACCTTTCTAGAGGAAATGAACTGCGGGGAAACTTTGTTGGTGGAATGAGAGGAATGCAGATAACTGCTGGCCTCTGCTTCCTCACACACAGGACTGAGAAACCCCGTCTGGACAAGGGATGCTGGGTTTCATGGCAGGGTGATTTCCTTCCTAAGATCCTGATAACACTCCTGATAACTCCTTTGGCCAGTGCCATTGCCAAAAGCAGGCGTTGGCTTTTCTCCTCCTTGCCAAGCTGAGCCCTGTCCTTATTCATCTCCTCCAGGCATTATGTCCATCTGTGCCTCTAAGGATCGTCTCTATCTGTGGTGAAGGCTTGTTTTCTAAAGTCCATCAGGAAGATGGACACGCTATTCCCAAGGTAATGGCCCCAGAAGCAGATTCCTGTTAATTATTAACATGCAAGAGGCAAAGCAAATATCACAGGAAGGCAAAGAAAAATGGCTTATCCTGGGACTTTACTGGGACTGCTGATGTTTGATACCTTTGTCCACAGTATGAGGCATGTGTCATTTTCCACATTCCTCTGGGAGGCCTTTAATGAATCTCCTTGGGACTTGGGAGATGCCCTCTGTGTGTCTTCTTCTCTTCCTGTGGCACATTGTATATTGTGGTCTTTTATTGAAGGCCTTAAATGCATTTGAAGCTCTTGATGTGTTAAAAGGTCTTAGGAAGGGTTTTATGGCCCGTAGTAAGTCTTGGCTATGACATAATAGGTTCTGCAGACCTTCTGTCCCCAGAGACATTTGTCACACCATTGTCTCCCACCCTAGAAATCAAGACACCAGCACTTCTTGGCAAGTTTTGACATATGAAGAACTTTTAACCATGGAAGTTGTGCCAGACTACAAACGGTACCCATCTATAAAGGGACAGGGAGTATAAGGCAGCTCTGCTAAATTCATGGGGGTGCAGAAGTGAATAATTTGGATGCTTTAGGCACTCACTCGAAGATCTGCATACTATGTGATGGAAAACGATGTTGTTTCTACATATTAGGATTACACGGGTCTAAACATAGTGAGAAGGCAAACAGATCCAGCGATATATTATGGGGATGCTGCCCAGCTGGATGGTGCACGTGGTGTCGTCAGAGGATTTCAGGGAGATTTAATTTCTCCGCAGGGAGCCCAGCTTGACAGTGTTTTACCTCTTAAGCGCGATGGCACAGCAATTAGCACATCCAGCATTTAGCACCCTGCTTTCCCCCTGGGAGTGGAGGCAGGAAGGAGGAGCAAATACGAGTTGAAATGAAGAGTCCCAGCACTGCCAGGATCAGAACCGCAAGGGGACCCGCTCCCCTCGCCTTTCTTGAAGCCTCCATGGCACACGTTCCTCCTGCACAGACACCTAAAATAAAAGGGAATTTATGAGATTTTGTCCACAGGCAGCAAAAGCCGCTATCGATTACTGCAAGGCTCTTAAATGAGAGTAATTCACAACCCTCTTCAGTTTTGGAGGCAAGCTCTAATTTAATATCATTATGTCTTCATGCCCCCACACATTCCACTGTCTCATTCACTGAGCTTTTATTGGGTTCTGGATAATTTATGGCTAGATATGCTGCCTTTTATCTGACCTATTTTTAGCTATTCTTGCTTTTTACATATTTTTTTTCCCTGCCATCACACCTGGCAATTAAAGTAAAAAGGTTTAAAAAAAAAATATGATAAAGTTCCAATGAGCTTTAACCTTTATTTCTTCTCTTTTATGTGCTGGTGGATGCATTTGTTACTGCTACAGCATTTTGAGGGCAGGAGTTTATAGTAAAAATCCTTATCCCAGATTTAATTTCTCTCCTTTTTTCTTCATTTCAACAAAGTCCAAAGCATATAACTTTGCCCCAAAATCTCCACCAATGACCCTGCCTGGGTTGCACAGATGCTGATTCCCAATTTGCTCCACTTTCCCTCTGTTACTGAGGTCCAGAAACTTCTGGGGCCTTTTCCTACAGGAATTCAAGTGTCCTCAGTCCTCAGTATCTTCAGGGGAAGTTGTTGACGGGCACCACTCAGGTTTGAATCCCAAAGTTTTCAAAGCTTTTGGGGGCAGAGAGAAAAACAGGGATAGCTTTTACCTGGGGGTCAGCTTAAATTTTACTTTTTAATAAAGAATTGTATTATAATAGTACAAATATAAATGCTATTTTGTTTTAATAATGTAATTATACAGTTATAGGATACATACCATACACTATTTTATTTGTAAATGAAGTGTTATTATTTAAATTTTGGATATTTTAATGTTTCACACATTTGAATTGTTTATAAGAAACAACAATTTCTTTGTTGAAATTAAAGGTTTTAGACCTAGAAGGCTGAAGATGTCCTTATGCCCCTGAACCTTTTGTCACTCTTTCCAGCAATAACAGTTGATCTGCCTTTAAAAAAAAAAAAGAGATCAAACCATTCTCAGTAGCTATTTTTCATGCTGTTTGGGTTAGAAGTAAGGTCACATGATGGTGTAAATCAATCCCACTGACTTCAAAGCTATTATTTCCTAAACTTTTTCCACTAAATAATCAGATTGGTGAAATCTCTCCCAGGGGAAGACTTTGGCCCTTTGCTCCCAGGCTTTGGGGCTCAGGTGCTACATGTCTATGAGTTAGAATCATAGAACGGTTAGAGTTGGAAGGGACCTTAAAGATCATCGAGTTCCAACCCCCCTGCCTTGGACAGGGGCATCTTCCCCTAAAGCAGCTTGCTTAAAGCCTCATCCAGCCTGGCCTTGAACAATTGCAGGGATGGAGCATCCAGAACTTCCCTGGGCAGCCTGTTCCAGTGCTTCACCACCCTCACAGTAAAGGTCCCCCCTGCTCTCCAGGAGCAAGCCAGTTTTTTCTTGGGCTGGGATGTCCAGCCAGCAGCCAGCAGGGGTGCTAAATTGAGAGAAGCGTGGTGGCATTGCTGTGGCATTGGGGGAGACACACTCTACTGCTGCCCTGGAGAGCCCAAGAGGGCCACTCAAGGATGGACATGCAGAGAAGAGCAGTATGGCATCAGCTAAGGGTACCATCTAATCATTACAGCAAGAGACTTGCACGCTACGGCTAGAGATGGATGTGACTTGGAAACACAACATTTACCATAGGGCAGGGAAGCTTTGCTGGGATCCAAGTCATCTGCAAGGACTTGGAACTTTTAGCAGAACTCACCCATGAGAAACTTTCCAACATCTTGCCCTGATGGACCTCTAGGCGCTCGGACACGTTTCATTTCTTTCAGAAATTTTAGCCGGGTTCCTCACCGCTCTCTTCCTCACCTTTTCTCTTCACTCCCCACCTCTGAAAACAGAGGCAAAACCCCAGATCCTGGAATGTCTCACTTCGGGCCTCCCACATTAACTTATAAGAATTTCTGCTATTCTGATGTTTTTCTGCTATTTTTAAGATGAATGTCATTATGTTGATATTTCCTCCATACAACAATTCCAGTTTCTAGACATATTTTTAGACATATTTTGTTCACAACTATTAGATCACTGTCTTTTTCTTTTTTTTTCCCTCCCCTCTGCATTTCTGGTAAATATAGAATTACTTTATAATATATTTATAAATGCGTACATAGCAGGGTGTAACACTATAAATATTACTTGCAATTAACTATGATATTGATATAAAATAGAAAAGAAAATTAATTAGCTATAATGAACATATACAACTTCCAAAGTGTCAAAATCCCATCATTTGACTGTCCCCAAAGCTTTGGTGAGCTGTGGCTTGAGCCTGCCAGAGGTGGCTGCCCTGTGTTGGGGTTCGATCCCCCTGGATGTGCCAAGGTTCCAGCGGGGATTCCTCCTTCATCCCAGCCCTTCGGAGGAAGGTGATGGATGCTGCATCCCTGATTTGTGTTATTGCTGCACAGATTCTCCAGCCACGTTCCCACCCGGAACGAGAACCAAGGATCACGAGGCAGATTTCCCCTCTCCTCAGCCAACAGGAAAAATCATAAGACTGGATCTGGAAAAACAAAAACCAACCACAGGGTTTTTAAAATCCGTGCGTGTCAGTTGTTTTCACAGATGAGTTTCATTTCAGGCAGCTTTCTCCAGTCATGAGGGAGAGGAAATTTGTGTTGTTTTTTTTTTTTAATTTAAGAAGGTAAAAAGTTCTTAAACTGTTCTTAAACTGGGCTCCGGGAGCTGGGGCTTCTGAGTAGACACTACAAGAGGGCATGGGCAGAAGGTAAGGTTTGTAGGACATACCCTGTGATATATCAACACTGCGGGTCTCCGACCGCTCTACACGCACAAGATAATAATGAAAACAATTCTAACATAAACACTCTAATCCCACAATGTTAAAATATGAAGGGGAGAATATGTGCTTGCCCCCTGGTTGTGTTTGCCTGGTTGGGAGACACACCAGGCAGGATGTCGTACCAGATCTGCCCGCTCAACCCTCAGGCTAAATCCTGCCTGGATGGAATACACAGCAAAACCATCATAAATAAAAAATGAGCTTTTTTTTTTTTTAAAAAATACAATCTTAAACCATCTGATACCATCTAATTAGAACAGCCAAACGCTACATTTAAAGAAAAAGAAAAAGGTTGGGGGGGGGACGGACCAAACAAGCAACAAAAAGCATTTTGTTGCAGGAGGTAAGGGGGATCTCTTTGGAGATGTCTTTAGGAGAGAGATGCTCCCCAGCAATGGCAATCGCTGCAATCTGTGCTCTGCAGAAAACTCATACATATACAAAAGGGGGTGAAAAAGTGGTGTCCACCTTGGAAGGGCTCATTTAGGTTATAAGGTGCTTGCCCACTAGATTATACAGGCATTTTTAGGATATATGGTGCTTCCCTGCTAGGTTATACAGGCTCTTTGGTGCTTGTCCTCTGGGTTATACAGGGTTTTTTTAGGATATATGGTACTTTTCTGCTAGGTTGTACATGCTCTTTTAGGACACATGGTTCTTGTCCACTAGTTAGATGGGCTTTTTAAGGAAATAAAGTGTTTGCCCACTAGGTAATAGAGAGGTGCAAGGGCCAGGGGAGCTGTTGCACCACTCCAGCATCACCCAGAGATGTTGGTACCCAGAAGAGTAAAATTACAGTCTTGGGTGTGACACCAGGTCTGGGCATTCCCACCTACTCTGAAAGCACATTTTTGGGTGCCCCAGTGGGCAGGGCAGGCTGGCAGCAGGTCCTGGGGTGGTAGAAACGGAGCGGTTTGGGTTTGTGGCCCATGCAAGAGGCAGGTTTGCCTCCCTCACGCAGCCAGGCTGGAGGGTTAAGAAGAGCATTTTTCCTGGGAATCAGACCAGGTTTGGGAAGATCAGGGGAAGGAGGAAGGTTAGGAGAAGGTGATAACTGCACACGTGCTCTGTGGGGAAAGGACTTCTCCCCCCTCGCACCCCGTGCCAGCCTCTCCCAGTGGGGTTCACCGCAACCTGTAAATTAACTGGATACTTTATCACTTTTTAATTAACAATACATTTGTATATAGTGTACTTGGGTACCTACGGAACAGTATAAATAATAAATGCAAGCAGCGGCAATTTATCAGTGCAGGAGGGTTTAGCTGGATCAATATTGATCCCTTTTCATAACTACATATTCTTACAGGCAAAAGATAATATATTTCCTACTCATGGAGTGGTTAATTACTGCTTAAAATTACTGCTTAAAATAAATCGATACTAACTGGCCCAGCAATGAAACCCATTAGTTGTGTTTAAAATAAATTAGTCAATGTGATTATCTCGGAACTGATTTTGGGGTGTTATTTACATTTCTAGGTGTTAGTGATTTGCATCAAAGAAATCTTTGGCAATGATAAACACTTCATTAACTAATTAAGCTTGTAAAGCAGCTCTGTGACTGGCGTACTTCATTCAAAGTTCAACATTAAACTGACCAGAAATGCAATTCTTTTAAAATTTGAAGTGAATCAATCAATTAATAAAGAAAAAAAAATGTTGAAAAAAGCATTTGTTTCAGCTGTGAACTAAGGGTATTTTTTTTCAATTTTGAGAGATTTTAAACACCTGTAAAATATAAAATTGAGGTAACATTTAAAACAAGAAAGTACTTGTATGTTAATTATTTTTTCTTCATTTTATAATCCTGAAATGAAAACCTCAGACTTTATTGAACATAATCCTACAGGCTCTTTTTTATTACTATTTTTGGGCAATTTAACAAAAGCTGACAGAAATCTGCATGGCATTTCTGGATATGCTGAATTCCTTTTTTTTTTTTCCTCCTAAAAAAAAAAGGTTTGGCTAAAAAAACCCAGCACTGCGATTCAAATTTGTTTGAATAAGAGGAGGACCTCATGTTCCTTCCTCCTAAAGTCTCCCCGTGCTTTGTGCTGAGGATATTATTAGGACATTGATGTCCTACAGGGAAAATCCCAAAGGAGCTCAGGGCCTTGCTGAGTCCCTTTGCAGAGGAAGACTTTCTCTAAAGAACCAGAAAAGCTCAGAAAAAGGGTTGAATTGAGGGGGAGGAGAGGACAAGACCTGTCTGACTGCAGAGCCACGTGCTCCTGACACAGATGGGGTGCACCTTACCTAATGCCAGATACCTACGAGCTGCTAAAGACCCATTCACCCCAGACTCACTTTATGATGAGTGAAGAAAACCAGACACTTTTAGGATGTTTTTCTGCCCTCAATTGGGTGATTGATAGATTTACAAGGAGAGAAACTCACCCTGGGCTCGCTGATGGTGGAGGTAGCCCTGGGTGAGCAGTTTTGGTGGAATCACCAGCACTTGGCTAGGTGACCCCCTCTCGAAAAGCCAACATTTTTGGTCCTGTCCAAGTTTGCTCCTTGGAATCGATATGCCTGTGCTCAGCTCTGCTGGTGTGACTGCTCACTGAGGGGACTGTGACTGTGACTGAGGGGATCGCATCTGGGAATAGCTCATCCAACTTGACCTCCCTGTGGGAGTGAGATATGGTGCTCACCACCTTCAGTGACACCACTTCTTCAGGTCAGGCGGTGCTGGCGGGAAGCGCCCTGCTTAATCTTGTCAAGGTTCCTGGAAATTTATGCTGCTGCAGCGTAAGAGCCCGTTTCTGCTGTCCCTTGAGGCACAAGGAATGACTCCATTGAGAAACCACAAGCTGGGCCCTGCTTTTCCAGAACTATTTGGTTATTTCACTCCAGATGACACGCAGAGCCCTGGGTAGGAGGAAAGGGGTCATGTCAGCATCTCATGTCAGCTCTAAGGAAGAGTTTGGGGATGGAAGAGGAAACCCATAGCCAAACTGCAAGTGCTGTTATGGTGTCTGCTCTTCTTTATGTTGGGGTCCAGGAGCTGCAGGTGGAGCTCCTGTTTACAGCCCATTTCTGCTGCTCACTCAGGCCTTTTATTCAGGAATGCCTTCAACAAGCTCGTAACCTCTGGATGAGTTACACTCTATCAGCTAGAAAAACATCCAGACATGATTTAAAGGCTTCGCACACAGGTCGTAAGGAAGCACTTTCACTGGTTAATCACTTTGCCCTGTTAAAAGTGCCTTACTTCTGCTTCCAGTTTTTCTGGCACTGGCTCTCACCCTCTGGTCACTGCCCCAGCAAGGATGCAGACCTACCTGTTCACAAAAATCTGTTCTTTACACAAACGCTGGCAGACATTAAATATTAAGATATTAAATGCCTTTTAATCTTCTGTTGGATAAGCCAAGTGGACCAAACAATTCAATTCTTCACTCCTATTATGGAGCAGATGGCAGCTCACAAACGGTCTCAGAGGCTTGGGTTTGGTCTTCTCCCATGGGCTAGAGGCATATGTACCACTCTTACAGGCTGCCAAGTGGCTGGAGCCCTTGGGTCTTCTACATCAATGAAAACCTTGAACCCTTCTTCTTAAAAGAAGCAGAATATTCCAGGTTAGGAGCCATTTTCCAGCTTGTCCATCTTAACTAGAAGATCCTAAGTACAGCAAACTTTGAGACCCACTGTGATTTATGTTCTTCAGGTTTCACCATGCAGAACCTGCATGGTGACCATCCAGACACACCTTCTGAAACAACCTGTTGATCCAGCACTGCCTTGGCGATGTGTCCTAGGAGCCACCAAAATGTGAGAGAGCCTTTTCCATGGGCACATGAAAGGGAAACGCAAGACAGGTGGTTTGCAACCACAAACAACGCTCATGATGGGATGTGAAAGCAAGAACTGACTTATAAAAGCAGGTATGGAGCAAAACAGGTTGAAAACCCTGGCTTATCCTGACTCACCATGGAGGTGGCCTCTTTTCTATGCTGCACCACACCGAACTCTGTAGCAGATGGTCGAGAAGGCACTGTCTGGCTGCCCTTGCTTTGAGCAGCTTCCCAAAGTGCTTTCTTTTGTAATTCCCCAAGTGGCTGCACAATCAGTGCTGCCCTAGCAGGTGGTGGGCTGGTAAACAGAGCACTTGGACATTGCCTAGAGATGCACCAACATATGCTCCAGAGTCCCGTTTTTTTCTACAAATACCTTGTTTTGCTCAAGTTTCTAAAGAGAAAATAAGTACTTCAGCTTCTGTTTTGCAACAGTGGCCAAAGGGACACTCAGACCCTTCAGTCCACAGTTGCTCCTCTGGGTTTTGTGCCACTGCACATTTCCTGGTAGTGCCTAGACAAGAAATTGTAGTGTTCTTGCAAATGAATTCTTGAAGTATGTGAGATAACGAGTGTCTTTGTGAACACGAATCCTAGACATTCCTCAAACATCCTCCAGGATGCAAAGGTTGTGCTGCTTGGACAAGGCTGAACCATCAGAGAAAATGCAAGTGCCTGTGTCTCTGAATGCAGGCACGAATTGGAAACTACATCATCTTGACCTTCAAGAGCACCCAGTGTTGACATGGGAGCCCAAGTGGGAGCGAATCTCCCTTTCTCCCTTCTGCACTGGAGGAGGGAAACCAAGGACCAAGAAAAGGGATAGGATCAAAGCAGTGGTGAGTCTCCACCTGAGCACCCTTTCCTGAAGAGATGGGGCTGACCCCACATTTGAGAAGCAGCATCTCTGACCTGTCCAAAAAGGAACATATGAATGAATAAGAGGCTGGCCCAATCTGCATAGTCCTGGGACAGACTTGCATCCAAAATTTGTCTCTTCCCAGACTGGGGTGCGGACGGAGGTACAGGGTTCTGGTTTGAGCTGCTCTCAAGCAGAGACGTCAGGCATGTTGGCTAAGGGCTTTCATTTTTTACTGCAATGCTGCCGCCTGCCAAATCGACCGAGCTGGGAAAACAATCCATAATTGACTACAGAGGCATGAGGTTATAATGATTTACCCTTTTTCTGAAGCATGCACATAACCTCTGCCAATTAGCCCAAAAGTTAGAGGGATTTTTAATGACAATACGTCCAGAGGGAAGAGGCACTTGGGTGGGGGGGAGTTGTGACTGCAAATTACCATAGTCTGAGTTACAAGTCATAGGAGCTTGAGAGCTAATCATGCAAAGAGGAGAAGGCACAGCAAATAGCTTTGCTCTCAGATGAGCATGAAGCTCACAGCTTCCCAGATGGAAATGGGAAGCAGCCTGGGACAGTCTGGAGCTGGCAAGTGGGATTCTGCTGCTGGGTCATAGGCATGGCACTGTCCCCCTCTTTCCTTGCCATCACACAGCACCTACACCAGGACACTGTAGTTCATGGCAAGCAGAAGCAGAGACAGAGATGGACATATCTCCTCTCCCATAGGAAAGTAAGGGGCTGGTGGCCAAGGCTTGACCCAGCTTCATGGCAAGCACTGCAATGGGACAAGATTAGCTGGCCCCAGGGAGCAGTTCATCAGTGCAGCAGCCAAATGGAGCTTCTTCTGCAAGGAAACAAGTGAAAAACTTTTTCACCTGCAAGCCAAAGAGGTGAAGTAGCCAGAAGTGAGTATTCC
This sequence comes from Scolopax mira, assembly GCA_004320125.1. Classification (NCBI taxonomy): domain Eukaryota; kingdom Metazoa; phylum Chordata; class Aves; order Charadriiformes; family Scolopacidae; genus Scolopax; species Scolopax mira. The sequence continues at coordinate 6,997 of BJBW01004570.1, read as the reverse complement.
CATGTTGAACATATAGTCCTGAGCGAATGACTTGCAAGTGCCAACATACATGTGGTTTCCTGGGACCCAGGAGGACACAAAGGTTGTGCTCCTCCTCCTGTCCCTCCTGCTTCCCTCTCCCTACCAGCTCTTCTCTTTTACCTCTTCCTTTGTGGTTGCTGAACACCACCATGAGCAGCTTTAGAGACAAAACTCACTTGGCCAGGAATAGGTTTTTTTTCCAATATCGTGAGTTGAATGGCTCAGCCAAGCCTTGAAGAGCAGTCATGCCATGAAGGAAGGATCTAGGCTGCCTGGTATGAAGGCAGACATTCAGGTGCCCACAAAACCTCACGTGGATTTACTGTTGGCACAATTTCAGGGCAGGGAGGGAATGAGGCAGGTGTATGCCAGAGGCCACATGAGTTCAGCTCATTGGAGTACAGCTTATCCTTCTTCCTTGAATGCTATTCCTGAAGAAGGATGCAAAAAAACAGTTGGGGACCTCTGTTATAAAGATCTGGACAGATCCCCGAGTCACTCAGTGCAGTAAGTGTGGGAGATAACCTGTCTACTCAGTGCTTCTCAGATCTCAGGATGCTGAACAGCCATTTAAATCAATGGTCTTAGCTGGGTATTGATTTGACCCAGTGGGTGTGAATCTGACCTTGACCCTCTTCAATTGTGGTGCATTAGCCACAACTTCATCAGCACAGAGCAGAGACTCAGAGGGCAGACTTTGGGAGCCTGAGTTTGACAGTACATGCATCTTTCTCCACTTTTCGGATTCAGCTGTATTGAAAACAGAAAGCACAGTTTTGCATTTTAGATATTGACAGACTGCACCTATATATAAATTTAATAAGTAAAATATATAGCAAATATTGCAATATATTCAGTCTGGGGTGCATAAAGAGGGAGTGATTCCAGCTTCTGGCCCTTCCTGAACACCACATTAGAAAAGCTGCAGAGGTAGGGCAGATTAAATACAACTGGAGGATCCTGACAGTGTGCAAAATTGTGAGAGGAGTGTTGTGTGTTTGCTGAATGCACCACACTCACCACTTGGCTGTGGCAGTCTTACAGAGCAGATGACACAGTGTGTGGACAAGGATGGGGAAAGCATCTGGTGCTCTGCTCATGAAGTCAGTCCAAGCTTGAAAAACAAAGAAACTTTGCTCAAGATAGGGAGCCCCCTCTTTCATCTCTCTTGGCTCTACGTGTTTTTTACTCCACCTCTCGTGTTTACTATCATGTTGGGCACAAACATGTTTGTTGCTAGGAGGAGTCCCAGGCAAGATTAACTATCTATCTCAAGAGCCAGAACAGAGCAGACTCAATGAATAGATTACTTCAACTAGAAATTTAGGGCTGACAGGAGTGAGGACTCAGCACTGGACCCACATGGAGGAGTCAGGCTCTCAGCAGCAACACCTCAATTGCAATGTTGGTGAAATCTGCAGCCCATGTCCCTGCACTTCCCATGCAACCCATGGTGACTCTTGATCCCCTGATGCTAAGCCTTGCAGAAGCTAGGTAGGCAGTGAGGAGCCTTCCAGGTTAGCCATGAGGCAAGGGCCACACAACAGTCTTGGGGAGCTCTCCAAAGGCTACATCTACAGAGCCCACAGCACGTCTGTGTTGAACGACCTTGCTCCATGGATGGCATCAGCGGCAGAGGAGTAAACTGCCTTGCCACAGCTGGTGTCCCTCAGGTCTCCACGCATCGAGCTAATTCCTCTCTGTTGGTCCTGCCCCCTGGGCTTGCTCAGGGATCTGTGCATGGTGTGATGCCATCAGTCCCGCCATGTGTCAGGCACATCTGGCTGCTCAGGCAGCCTGCCAGGGAATTAGGACTGTGCTGCTCTAGCTTTCACAGGAGCACAGGGGGTTCTGAATGCTTTGCTTCACGCAAGCCTGGATGTGGCCTTTGGACCACTGGGCAAATAGTCTAGGGGTGATGCTAGTCTAGGTGACGGCTAGATCCTATATGGGCTGATGTGGGAAGGATTTCGGACTCAGCAGGACAATAATAATTCCCTTGACACTCGGTTGAGAAGAAAACACACTGAAGGGAAAGTAGGTAGCATGCTGCCACTTCATTATCTCATGAAAGGAAATTTATATCATACCCCAGGGGGGGCTAAAGCCCTTCTGGAACACATTTCCACGAGTCTGAATGAGCTTCTGCCTACATTCTGAGTGCTCTGGGCTCATGGGGAGTGTATCTCAGCTCTGCCACAGCAGTTTGGTCTTGGCTTTTACAGCTACCCAGCTGAACGGTGTAAGATGGTCCTCGCCTGGTATCGTGCTCCTCAGCTGCAAAAGCCTCCTCTGGATTTCAAAGGCTACAGAAATTCCAGTCTCCGTTCCAACCATGTTTGTTTTCTTTGGGTCCCTCTCCCTAACTAATTAGCTCTTGTGTTTATTGGAAATAGGAGACACATTCCTGACGAATGTGGAAGCTCTGTGTTTAATGGAGCCCTTCGAGGAGGCTGGAGTGGGAGCATTTCTTGAACAAACAAGTCTTACAATGCACCATAATCTTCAAACTGAAATGAACCGCTGGCTCCCGATAGCAGTGGGGATTGTGACATGTGTAATTTGCATAAGACCTTCACTAAATAATCGTTAGGAGGCCAATGAATATAAAAGAGGCTTGGTTCTTACCGGGTTTCATCTCAGAAGCGCTCACAGGAAAAAATTGTTAAGCATCTACATGAGCAAAACTCTGTCTTCTTCAGTTCAATTGCTACTTTCATTTGTCTTTAATAATATGGTATTTGCTCACTCTTAGACAGCCGTTTGCAAGGTTGTTCAGATCCAAGGCTAATTTGCTCAGACACTTGGCTCTCCCAAAGTGATCGCTAAAACTCCTGGTACACAGAGTACTTTTCTTGAATGTTAAAGCATTTAAAGCTTTTTTTTCCTTTTTTTTTTTTTCTCCTTTTTTTTGTCCATGCCTTGAGTAAGTATTTACATCTAGTCAGAGACGGTGTAAAAACAAGCTAATCTTTTGACTGGGGAATGTTTTACACCTCGTTAAGCAGGTGGAAACAGCACATGGGTAGAGAAGGATGGGCTATTTCCAGTAAGGTCATTTTCTTGTTCCGGTCAGCCCTTAATTTAGGCCAGCCCTGCCCCATCGAGGTATGTGCAACCACACCACTGGCTCTTGCCTGTTTCTGGGGGCTGCTTCTCAATTTGCATCATGAAAAGCCTGGAGCCACAGAGCAAAGCCAAGGGCATTGCATACATGGCCTCCTATGGGGGCATCACCTTGGAAGTCCCACCTCAGAAAGATCTCAAAGGTGTGTCAAGGGTAGGTCTGACCTGAGATCACCCACGGTGTAACCAAGGCTCACCTGATACTCGCTGTTTCTCAGCACACAAAGAAGAAACCCAGCCAGTGTCACGTTCCATCACATCACCACATTTGACTCCCAGGGCACTAGAGCCTCAAGCATCAGGGGATGGTCCACAGCTGCAGATTAGACCTTGAGGGCTTTTTTTGCCAGAGGACTCGAGGCTGCTTCTGAGTGGTAAACCTGTGGTTTGGGTTGTGGCTACCTAACAGCAGGTCTCTTTCTTCCTGCCTTGATCGGAAAGCCTCAAGCTGGAAGGGATCATTGCATTTTCTCCTTCAAGCTCCAGGATACGGCAGACCACATCTGTTTGAGGTCCAGAACCCAGGGACTGATGGCATCATCAGAAAATGGATCCTGGATCTGAGGAGATGGAGCATAGTCCCCTCCCCGCAGCAGTTTATTACCTTCACAGTTAGGGGGAAAATGCAAATCCTTTTTCCTGGCTGGAGTTTGCCTGGATTTGCCCTCCAGCACCGGTTCTTACAATGCCTTGCTCTGATGGATTGAAGGCCCCTTTAGTACCTGGTATTATTTTTTTCAAGAGAAATTACTTATGGGCCCAAATGTCCTCTCAGTCTTCTTTCCGATAAGCTAAACAGCACAAGCTCTGTAAGTCTCTTGCAAGCCGTTTCTTCCAGCCCTTGTATAATGATTGTGGCTGTTTTTGGCACCTTCCTCAATTTTTCAACTTCCTTCTGAAAACGTGGGCATCAGAACAGCACTCTGTGTTCCAGCATTGGGCTCGGCAGCTCAGACGCTGTCTAATCAGCAGGACCATTTCCAGTGTCAGTGTCTCGGAGGAGGGAGAGGGGGAGGGAGGAGGAATCCCTGGCAGCAAGCTGCGCCTTGTCAAGGGCCCTCTGCTTTCGGATTTCACACTCTTTTCCCCACTATAGAAACCAGCCTCTGCATGAGAACATCTGCTTTAGAAGCATAGAATGGTTTGGGTTGGAAGGGACCTTAAAGATCGTGCAAGAAGACCTCATCTAGTACCTTCCAGGACTCCTGTTCAGGCTGCCCTGGGCTTCAGTTGGATTTATGTTTGCTTCTGCACCGTACAAACACGCGTACAGAAGACTTGATGGCCACCTATCACAAGCCTTAAAAATCAGCGTGTCTGGCCTAATCCAGCTCTCCTCTCTCTCCTGGCTCTGTAAGAGGTAAGCCTGAACAATCGTGAGTCTCAGGACACCGTCCTGAGGCACGTCCCTGCCCCTCTGCGTGGGGGCTGCATGGCTTGCAACTGAACAAGACATTATTTATATCCATTCCCGTGTCCTCAGCAGCTCTTCCTCTCGAGGATGGTGTCACCGTTGCTTTACTGCCCCTGTAACCATGCCAGAGCTGAGCTCTTACACCGGGTTGCAATCCGGGTGCAATCCAGGCAGCACGGGAACAGATGAGTGTTTGGTTGTTGGCATCCCCATATCCCATGGGAGGCAGGGAGTGCTAAGGTGCTGCTGCAACCCATCTGCAACAACAGCCTCTCCATTTCTTACTGCTCAAGCAGGGCTTCTCACTGAAGACAGACAAAATCACAAGTTCCTGAGCTTTGCTTTTCACCCCGCTGCACTTCTCCAAACTCTTGTGTTTGCACCCAGGAGCAAATCCCTCCACCCAGGAGTCCTGATCACAGAATCACAGAATCACCTAGGCTGGAAGGGACCTTTTAAGATCATCTAGTCCAACCAATGAAAAAAACCCCACACAAATGAACAAAAAAACCCCAGCAACCCACACAAATGCCACACCACGCCCAAACCAGCACCAATCCACTACTAATCCATATTCCCAATAAAATAGATGTAATTGATAAAGGGTCTTCCCCTTATTCCCTGGACCTAAGACTTCCAGGCTCCCACTCAGAAAAGTAGGCTCTCTACCATGCTACCAATTTAATGAGTGCATGAAAAGACAACCCATCCAGAGAGACAACCAGGGAAGTCCTCCCCACACCATGCTGGTGGTTGCACGCACAGACAAATCCATGTGACTTTGCAAAGCAATAGAATATACCAGTGAAGCAAGTGAAGTAATGTCTTATTACAAGAGCCAGGCTTTTCCAGTGCTTTCCTAGAATGGAAAACACTTTCCAATTTAGTTTCATGAACACCACCCTATTCATTAGTAAAGTCATGGATCACCTTCTGCTACCCACCACCAGACAGCCACTTTTCTGTAAAAACTATATATTTTTTTTCACAGGGGTCTTATTCTTCCGATGTAGAAATAAGGCCTAAAATAACATGTTTCAGAATAAATTCTCTTCCCAATTACGTGAGTGTAAACTTTAGATTTCTCCCACTTGATGCCTTTGCAATTCAGTCTGTGTTTCCAATGGAGCAACCAAACTAAGTGAGGACTCTCAGCGCCTGGCCTGCATGAAATGGAAGCTGTTGCTGAGACCTGTCAAGAGAGTCACACACTTCAGTGATTGCTAATCATGGAACAAATGAATGAATACTTCAGATCCAGCCAGCTACGAGCATGGTCACCAAAGGAAACATTGAAAAAATAGACCCAAAATGGAAAAATGTTTGGGAATTAATCCAGATTTTAGCGCAGATTTGATATACATGGTTGTGAGTGAAGGTTCTACCCGTCAGAACAATGTGAGGTTTTCTTTTTTCCTTCCATTTTCTCTATTTTTGTGGAGCTGAGGAAAGTGTCCCTGAAGCTTAGTACCCACAGGTGCTCTGGGAACAATAGCAGCCTGGGCTGAATTCAAGATATGCCCAGAAAAAAACATTACTCATTGCTGCTAGACATTTTTATGGACCTCCTCAACGTATCCCTTGAGTGTCTTACAAATATTAACATATGAATCCTTACGCTTCCTTCCTCTAGGAGGCTGTTATTGCCTAGACTTTAAAAGCAAGGAAGCTGAAGGCTGAGCAGTGAATAGATTGGCCAAGATCACATAGGAAATCTGTGATCTTTGTGGTCTGGGTACTCTTGACCAACAAAACCTTAACCTGGCTTGTTGCCTGCAGTGGATATGAAAGTGTGAAGTTTCAAGTCACACTTTTAAGGGAGAGTTTCCACCATGTCACGGAGGAGCAGCTTAACTGGCCCATGCATAGAGCAGCACAGGGCTGGTGTGTCACCATCCCTGTAGGGTACAGTGGGGCATGGACCTTATGGGCAGAAGGCAGGATGCTCTCCCTCTGCAGGCATCCCAAAGAAATTCTTATATGAGTCTCACCCAGAGGGTTGTACTCCATGGCTTTAAGTCCAGATGGAGAGCAGTGACAAGTGGTGTCCCTCAAGGGTCCATGCTGGGACCAGTACTGTTTAACATTTTTATCAATGACATAGACAGAGGGATTGAGAGCAACATCAGCAAGTTTGCAGATGACACCAAGCTGTGTGGTGTTGTCAATACACCTGAGGGACGGGATGTCATCCAGAGGGACCTGNNGAGGGACCTGGACAGGCTGGAGAAGTGGGCTCAAGTAAGTCACATGAAGTTCAACAGGAGCAAGTGCAAGGTTCTGCACCTGGGCCGGAACAATCCTCGCCATCAGTACAGACTGGGCAACGAGGTGTTAGAAAGCAGCCCTGAGGAAAGGGACTTGGGGGTGCTGATGGACGAGAAGCTGGACATGAGCAGGCAGTGGGCACTTGCAGCCCAGAAGGCCAATCGCATC
>BJBW01004569.1:0-10768 GCA_004320125.1 Scolopax mira | reverse complement strand
AAGAAATTTTTCACTCTGAGGGTGGTGAGAGCCTGGCCCAGGTTGCCCAGAGAAGCTGTGGCTGCCCCATCCCTCGAGGTGTTCAAGGCCAGGTTGGACAGGGCTTTGAGCAACCTGCTCTGGTGGGAGGTGTCCCTGCCCAGGGCAGGGGGTTGGAACTGAATGGTCTTTAAGGTGCTTTCCAACCTAAACCACTTAACACAGAGGTTTCATCTTCCCTTGAGTTGTGCAGATATCTAGATTTAGAGAGGACTTCAGACAAATAGGGCAGGTACAGCACCACTGGCAGAAGTCTTGAAAGAAAGCTAAGAAAAGCATGTAACTATCTCTAAGATTTTGTATCTTTTCTGCATAAGAGTTCAAAGGAAGCTCTTTTCCTTGTGTGCTGCCTCTTTGACAACTTCCATCAAAAGAGTTTGGCTGGATTTCCTATCATCCCTGGGTAGCTGCTCTTCAACAATAGACAACACTGTTTTAGCTTAGTCTCCTTGAAAACAAGCATAAAAAGATCCCACAATAGTCTGCCATTTGCTTGTAAGGATACCACAGAACTCAGGGTAAGCAGCAAAGGAAATGTAAAACACAGCACAAAAATTGATGAAAATTAGGGTCAAGGTGCAAGAAATGTCCAAAACCAAAATACATGATTGTATAAAGTGTGGGAAAGAAAGCAATGCTTTAATACTAACATTTCCCCATCAGGATCCATTGGAAGTAACCCATATTCCCAACTGTATATGCAAACTAAATCAAAGCCCAGTGAGTATGATTATGATCCAAGCTTAACATTCAGAAAGTAGTGTGTAGAACTGTGCGTCCTCTTGAGTGTAAGACCAACATAAATGGCAAATCAGACATTGTGTAAACTGTGAACACACTTTTCTGCACACAGAAAAGGCATTTGAAAGTTTATATTCGAGCATTGTATAATTACCTTGAATTGCTATCAAAACTTAGTCAGAACCAAGCATAAATTAAAGCAATGAATTTTATCTTGCACCACCCTCAGACAGTCTGGAAGAAGAAGTTAAGAAAAGTGAAATGGCATCACTGGAAAGGCATGCAAGTTTCTCTGCAAATCCCCCCGATTCTTTTATAGCTGTGCAGTGCCCCCTAATGAACAAATCAGGTTGATGTTAAATAGATGTGTGGTGGTTTTTTGATTTTGTTTTAAGATCAAGTGTCCTGCAAAGAAAGAGCTGCAGATTTCCAATTTTCAGTAGTATAATAGACATAGTATTTTTTAAAAATCTTATAAGAAAAATATTGGTTTATAAAGATTGTAATGAATCACAATACTACAAGGATGTAGTATCCTGGCCATTCAAGGAAAACAAACTTGGAAAACAGACTGCTAAGGAAAGTCTCTAATTAAAAAGTATGTTCTAGGTTGCAAGCTCTGAAAAGACATCAAGAACTGGAAGACAAGGTATTTTGTTCTACCTGTTGCATAACACAAGGATTAAATATTTATAAACCCAGGAAATTTCAAACAGACACAAAAGAAATGCTCCTTATGCAGTGCAAAATTAAACCATGATAGTCCTTCTCTTACGCTGCCAGGGAAGCACCTATCTAGAAAGACAATGACAGAAGATCATGGGAATAGGCAGATATAACAATTCTAGTAGATGTCATGATAGATATAAAATCTTGCACTTCAGGTCTTACATCACAATCTAGACTTCTTTTTTCCTAGAAGGTTATTCTAAATCTAACCACTAATGTTTGTGAACTGCAGGTTCCCCAGTTCATCTGGGAGGAGAGATCATAAATCAGCTGCTATACAGAAAAGACACAATAGCATATGGGAGTCACGGAAATCACAACTGGATTTGCTTAACCTAACTCAGGATAGCTTGACTGTAGGTGATAACGATACTTACTGTCCCTTAAAACATTAATCAAAGAAGCTTAGCATATAAGTGGTTATAAGGGAAGCTGCACATCACAGTACTCAGAACAATGAGCTCAAACTAGTGCTTCTTCAGAGAAACCTTTTATGTAATTTCTTCAGAAACCCTGAAGCCAACAGCAGGGCAAAACACTTGCTCAGCTGGCACAGCAAGTCTGCTCTGCAGGGAAATGCAGAGTCTACAGAGAGAAGTCACATTCACAAGAACTTAAAGTGCTCTGGCACCAGCTACTCCAGCTTTTACTCCTACACCTCACCATTTTCTTAAATACGTTTCTGAGAATGAGGTACCCTACCAAAAGATAATCCTGAAACAGGTTATTTTAATGATCAAGAATAAAAAAGAAGTGGGTTTCCCCTCTGACAAACGCAGGAAAGCAGGCCTGCTGGCATGGTGCCATAAAATAATCCTGGAAGTTGGCTCAATAGCATTGAGCTGTTCGAGAGCTCTTTTTGACTTTTTGCAATTCCTCCAAGTAACAAAACACTCAGCCCATAGCAGCAGTATGCTGGCAAAAAGATGCTCTCATAGCCAGAGACCTTAGTTTTTAGAAAGCATCAGTATATCAGATGGAACAGCAACCGCTGTTATATTTCATACAGGGAACACAATATATACACTTCTGGAAAATGCTAGCAATCTAAAATGCTCTTCACACTTGAAGCTTAAAGGAAACTCCATGTGCCATATTCCTGGACATGCATACACAGCTTTAATAGACTGGAATTTCAAAAGTCATTCTGCTTTCATATACACTTGGACAATCTTGAGCACACTGCAGTAAAAATATGCATCCATTTATATAACTGTTTATTTAGAATTACATTACAGCAGGAGTGTTATTTACATTAAGAGTGGAAAAGAACTTACTGTTACTGAAGTAACGGTAAAAACCTTTTCTCCACTCAATTTTAACTATGCCTTCTCAGTTTAATTTTAAAAAGTTATATTGAATCACATCATTTTACAGAAGTGTGTCAAATACCAAACTTCAGGTATCAGGTTAATTAGTTACAAAAAGCCTCAGCATTCTCTTGGGAGTATGCTTTAAAAGAGAAAGAAGCTAAAAGGCCCTCATCTCTTATTTCAAATTATGTTTTAACTTACATAATATAAAATACAGTCAGCTGATTGGGAAGCACACTGGACAAGTAAAGTATTAAAACAGGCAAATAAGCAGCATTTCAACTTTGAGTACAAGCTTTCCAGTTTTTTTGACAGCTTGACTACGCAACTTAAAATAGATCTCAAAGATATGTGGAACATTTAAGTACATCAAACTTCTCCTGAGCTGCCCCCCCAAAAGTGAAACTATTTGGACCGAAGAAACATAAGATTTAAGGAATTGCTACTTTGATTACTTGAAGTGGATGCTCTTATTCGGGAAGGAGGGGGGGAAATTAAACTAAAATAAGTCTGTTTCAGAAATAAATTACACTACTCTGAAGGAAGTGCTATTTTTCAAATTAGGATGGACTCTGAGGAAAATCCAGGAAAAGCTATTCAGAAATATATACCTCACCGAAGTCTCTCAGCTGAGGGTTCACCATTTAACAAGTTTCTTGTGTGGCTGATTTGCTGCTAGCATTCCCATGAACAGGAATAACCCGTCCAAAGGCTGGATTTCAGAATAGGTCTGCTCAAGTGCTGTTGCCAGCCTGTTAGGTACAGCAGCAGGCACAGCTGGTGGCGACTCAAGAGGAAAGAGTGCACTTTTGCTCAGTTTCTGTAACTGGGAAGGGATTCATGAGCTTACACAATCAACATATCCTTCATCAAGGAACAGATATAAAAGCAAAGCCTTGTTTTCAAATAAGTACCTTGATGTTCTCATAAAACCATTTCCTAAACATTCAGACTTTTTGTAAGCTACTAACTGCCATATATGCATTTTATATGCCCAGATTCCTTTACTAGGGCAATTGCTACTTTGCTTACAGGAGGCCTTGTCTTCTCAGTGTATGGAAAACCCAAATGAAGCTGCATTCTTCAGAAATACGGTTTGGGGTTTTTTTTTGCATATGCTGATGTCTCTTCTGCAGCAGATTCATTACCTTTCTGCAACAAATGTACAAGTTCCTACAGATCCTTCCAGAGCCTTCATGCTCTGAAATTCTCTTCTTTCTTACTGTCACTTTGGTTTGTCTCATCATTATCATCAGACCTGCAGAATACATTAGAAATTTAAAATTCATAACTAAGTTGATACCATTTAGTTAGATCGGTATTTGAAATATCACAAAATATTTACCTATGTGCTTCCACCCTTGTAATTGAGGTCTTTCATTTTCTTCCCCCAAATTTTCCAGCATAGTAAAGACAATTCAATTTGAAAATATCTTGCTTTTCTCTTTTGTAATTCCAACATGGATTAAAATCCACTTCCACTCCTTCAACACAAGTCAAGTCTAATCTTTGCCACCCAAGTTTGCAAGGCTGTAAGTTCAGTTGGATGGCACCTCTATGTTTGGATAGAAACGTATGAATTTTTGAACATTATGTAAGATGAATTCACTATTTCAGAGATCATTCTGGGACACAGCAGTAGAACCCTGCTGATTTTAAAGAGGAACCCTGTCGATTAAGGAAAAAGTAGCAGAGGAAATGAGGGATGACAGCAGAATCCTATCTGTAGACCAAGTTCAACAGAAACCATGAATGCAGCTTTTTGTGTTTGTTATTTCCTATGTCTTTCCATTGTTTTTCAATGAAAATATCAAAGTATTGACAGAAAACATAGACGTCCAGTGAACAGAGAAAGCATAGTGGTAGTGGGACGAAATCCACAGCTCAATGTCCAGAAATATTTCCACTGAAGAAATTGAGTATATGAAAGTCTCAACCATAGTGCTACCTCTCACCAAGGACCTCCCTTTTGTACAGAAAATGACAGAAACAGTCAGGAAAAGAGAACAGGGAGATATACCACTCCTATTAAAATACTACACAGCAATACAAGTATATCAGGGACCATATCATGACTGCCACAGTCAAAAACTAATGTCATCCTGTAGGAGTTGAAAACCTCAGCTATACAATAAGCTTCATGTAATGGTTCAGCTTGGAAGCAACCTTAAAGATCATTGAGTTCCAAGCCCCCTTCCATGGGCAGGACACCTCCTGCTAGAGCAGGCTGCTCAAAGCCCCATCCAGCCTTGCCTTAAAAACTTCCAGGAATGGGATAGCCACAGCTTCTCTAGACAACCTGGGCCAGGGTCTCACCACCAAGGAGTACAGAATTTCATCATACTACCTAATCTAAATCTCCCCTCTTTCACTTTAAAACCATTACCACTCATCCTATTGCTACACTCCCTGAAAAAGAGTCCCTCCCCAGCTTTCCTGGAGCCCCTTCAGGTACTGTCACTATATGCCCTTGTAAAAAGTCCCTCTCCAGCTTCTTGTAGGTCTCCTTCAGATACTGGAAGGCCTTCTCTTCTCCAGGCTGAGTAACTCCAACTCTTTCAGCCTGGCCTCACAGGTGAGGGCTCCAGCCCTCTGATCATCTTCATGGCCCTTCACCACACGCGTTCCAACAGGTCCATGCCCTTCCTGTGCTGAGGATACAGTACTCCAGATGGGTTCTCACAAGAGCAGAGCGTGTACAATCACCTCCCTCACCCTGCTGGTCATATTCTTTTGACAGGATGCGGTCAGTCTTCTGCGCTGTGAGTGGACATTGCTGGCTCATGTTGAGCTTCTTGTCCACCAACACACCCGAGTCCTTCTTCTCAGGGCTGCTCTCAACCCATTCTCTGCTGAATCTGTATTTGTGCTTGGTATTGCCGTGACCCAGGTGCAGGACCTTGCACTTGCCCGGCTTGAACTTCATGAGGCTGGCATGGGCCACCTCTCAAGTCTGTCCAGCATGTTGACTGTGCCACACGGCTTGGTGTCACTGGCAAACTTGCAGAGGGTGCACTCCATCCCACTGACCATGTCTCCTGACAAAGATGTTAAACAGCACCAGTCACAATACTGACCCCTGAGGAACACCACTTGTCACTGGTTTCTACTTGGACACTGAGCCATTGACCACAACCCTTTGAGTGTGGCCATCTAGCCACTTCCTTATCCACCAAGCAGTCGATCCATCAAATCCATGCCTTTCCAGTTTAGAGACCAAGATCTCATGCAGGACAGTGTCTTTCTTCTTAACATTCAACCCTTGATGGATTACTTGCGTCAAGGCTTTTATTTAAGGGAAGGGGTGGGAGGGAATGATCAAAATTTGTCCAAGTTTCTGTAACACCCATCAGTCTTCATGAGAGCTTGTACATGGACATTCAGCATAAACTGCTGCAAGGTAAGCTAAAGAGCTATCTAACATCATTAGCAGCAGTCAATGGCCAGGACCAGATCACCAGCCCCAGAGAACAGTCTGATCCAGTACAGCCCTTCTAATTCCCACAGTACCAGGGAGACTTCTCCCCGCAGGTAGTTCCTAGAAAATGGATCATAGAACCAGACTCAAGAATCCTATAGTTAAACACCAAAGTCAAAAGTCAGAGTTCAGTTAGTGCTTCATTTGACTCCCCAAAGAGGGCACCATCTAGATAAGAACAGTCTGACCCTGTGCCATCTTCCTGCTTCAAGGGATCAAAGTACAGCGTTTGTTGGTCTGATAGAAGATTAACAGTAACACAGATCAAGTGTCACTGAGGACTGTAAGCAAAGTAGAAGGAGGAACTTTTTCTTTTTGCTTTTGTTAGACTTTATTCAGCTTTTGCAGAAAAACAATTTTAGTTGTATAATAGAAAAAAATACTCTCCAAAGTAATTCTCATTCCCTGGGAAGAGACATCTGCTTCTTAAAAGCCCAGATACATCCTGTATAAAAAGAAAAAAAATCTATACAACAGAACATGACTGCATCACAACTCCATGACAGGTGAGATAGGTCATTGACAAATGAAGCGCTATACATGCACACATGTGTGTCTCTGATACAAACACATAGGAAATCCATCAAGTGCCACAGCTAGGAAAAAAAAGTTAAATACATTGTGAATAACTTTTTCAATTAAAGACTTACCTCAGCACAATTAGTTAGACTAACAATAACTGAGTTTGTGGAAAAAGTGCCTATGGACACGTGACAAAATTTTATTCTCCCCTATCATCTTCCTTTTGGCTGCCAAACATTCAGATGACATAAAGCATAAACCCACTAGCATTTAAAGGAGAAAAGCAACTGAAATGTTGACAGTGAAACCACACAAACAAGAAAGAAATACGGAACGTCATTTACCTGACTTTTCATCTCCAGCTACTGCTATAAGGCACAACTTCTGTACTTTTACAATGCTGCAGCTGTAATGTAAGTCTTAATAGCTTAAACATACAAAGAATTTTCTTAAATTTTTAACCTACTGTCATACTCTAGGTAATCTCTTCTTAGACTCGATACCAATTTTTACACAACCCCAGCCTTCTCTCCCAAGAAACGCTCAAGGACGCTTTGTGGTTCTTATCACACACTAGCAAGTTTGGTCAAGCTACATTTCCTCCAGCAGATAGCCCTTGATTTGTCACAGAGAAATAAAATTGCACATTATCTCCAGTGGACATAAAAAAGTCGTCCTCATCTGCAGTTACACATACAAATACATGTAAAACAGTAATACTTATGTATTTACTTTTATTTCAAAACAATGTTGTACATACAACTTACTAGTGTGTTTGGAAAGAAGCACACCAGACAGTGATTTCAGAAAAGAAATCCATTCCTGACACTAAGTAAATACTTTCTTAAAATAATTCACAGGTAGTCTGAATCTATGATTTTCTGTTTTTTATTGAAAGAGACTTTTAAGAATCAACTAAAGCAAGAGAACCTGTTAATTATAGCTCCTGTACTAAACACAAGCCACGCAGACAATGTTTTGAAGACAATGATCTATAATTGCAGATACTGTAAAATCTTCGCAGGCTGCCAAAGTTCAACTAATTAAGACTGAGTGATTCCCTACTCTGGGCTGGATCACACCAGTTACAGATGGGATCACAAACTAACTTCATTAAACTTGTTACGTTCTGAATGATAAGCCTGGCTGAAATCCAGCCAGGCTGAGAATCAAAGTGAAGTCAAAACCCAGAATAGTTTAGGATGTGTAGCCCGACACAAAACACAGCAAGAGACTTACAGGATCAACCAAAAGATACTTTGTTCATAAACTCCTAACATTTCACCATGTAGCACCTTCTCCAGCAACATGTAACAAATTTAATATCATCAGGTTGGAAAACAAGTGGCTTTTCATCTTAGAAGACCTTGTTGAAACAGATACTATTTTTTTTAAAAGTTACATTAGCATAGCAAAAGGGGAAGACAAAAAAGTTCAACTGAAGAGTATTTCTGCTTGAGCTGAATTGCCAGTCAGTAGAGACTAGCAAGTTATTTATCATCTAAGAATGAAGTTTGAAAAAAAAGAAATAAAATACACCAGATGCTCTTGCGAAATGAAACCATCCTGAGAATTTAAGATCATTATAGGCAGAATTACAACTAAAAAATATTTGCAAAGAGACAAGAGGTTTTCATTTGTAAGTCATGGAAACCAACTCTGCACTTGACTAAAAAATAAACCAAAATAAAATCATTTATCTAGCTCTCCTGATTTCCAGAAATATTACTTTATCTAAGCAAAGTTTATATCTGCTTCGAGTCATTCCTATCTGGAAAAAAAAAATAATAATTTTAAAGTAATATCCTGGTTCCAGTGGGGATAGGATTAATAGCCCCCAGGTTCTAGCAAGGACACAGGTACCCCATCCTATGGGAGCCATTCCCAGGGGTAACCCGGGAGCTGCTGGGGAAGGGGGCAGGAAGCCAGCAAGTGGGGAGGGCAAGCAGTGGTATCTTAATCATGGTATATTCCTCCCTCAATGTTATTGTTTCCTTGTTCCCTTTGTGTTTTCTATTAAAATGCCTTTGACTCTATCCATGAGTTTTGCCTTTTTCTTCTGATTCTCCCCTTGCAGCCATAGCAGGGGTGGTCGGTTTGAGAGAGGCTGGTTCTTCGTTGTGTCTGAGGCCAAATCAGGACAGGACTTTCTGGTGCCCAAGGTGGGGCACTCAGAGGGTTGAGATAACAACAGATCTGACCAGAGCCTGTTAAAATAAATTTGTTATATATATTTATTATATTAGTTGCTAATCACAATGTCACTTCGTTTGTTTTCATGGCTGTGTTATGCAAATACTTACATTCTCTATGTACTCCCCGTGATGATGTTTATCATCTCAGGGAGCAGGATCATAGTTTTGCTGTCCTGTGTAATATCAGTATATGATACAATGGCATTACTGGTCAGATAGTAATGTTGAGGTGTTTATTCAGCACTGCTGTCCTCCCCATACCTTGGGGAGTTTATTAATAATCACACTCAGTCAATGGGGGAAGCAGGGGGGATACCTTCCCCNNGTTTGGTCCTGTTGCTAGGTCTCCTGAATGTGTTCCAGTCCTTCTTTAGGGTTAAGCAAGCGTTTAAGACTACCACCCAGCCCAGAGATCTGCCCCAAGGCTGGACAGTCATGGGTGGCATGGCATGTGGGAGAACACGGTCAGGTTCTCGGTCTATAGAGAGCTTCTCACCTCCAATGGTCTGGGATTTCACCCCCAAACAGTTACAGGACCTTGATAAAGCATTAGAATATTTGAAAGGAAAATGCTGTGGCTGTTCCAGAGAGGCACGGCTCACCGTGCTCTGCTAGGCCCTGGCCAGGATCCACCAGACACTGCTCAATATCATGCAGCATTCTCAGGAGAAAGAGATGGACACCAGGCCAACAGGCAGTGTGGCTACTGCCACTCCCGCGACAGACACCACAGTTACTCCAACCCCGGTGTCAAGCAATGTGGTTACTCCAACCCCGGTGACAGGCACTGTGGCTGAACCAGAAAACCAACCAGAAACAGAAAACCAGTGCCTGTATCCAGAAGAAGAAATACACCAAGAAATCAGTTTGCTCAGTGAGGGGTGACGACGATGCAGGGTCATCACGAGAACAGGAGGAAGAGGCAGAACCAGAGATAGTCACCCAACCTCTATCCCCGAGCAAGCTGTGGGATATGTGAAAAGATTTCAGCCGACTTCCAGGTGAGAACATTGTCACCTGGATGCTCCGATGCTGCAAGAACGGGCCAGTAGCCTAGACTTGGAGGGTAGGGAAGCCAGGCAGCTGGGATCCCTGTCGAGGGAAGGGAGCATTGACAAAGCAATTGGGAAAAAGACACAAGCCCTCAGTTTCTGGAGGCGACTCCTGTCAGGTGTGAGGGAAAGGTACCCCTTCAGTGAAGATATTGTACATCATCCGAGCAAGTGGAACACCGTGGAAAGAGGTATCCAGTACCTGAGGAAGCTAGCCACGCAGGAGAGGATTTATCACATGACCTGGACCATGCAGAGTTACCCACAGATCCTGATGAGATCCAATGCACTGTGTGGTGGAAGTTCGTACGGAGTTTGGGATCCGATGCACAAGCTCTGTGTGGTGGAAGTTTGTCGTCGTACGCCAACTCACTGCCAGTGATGGAATGGAAAGGCAAAGAGGGACCCACGGTGAATGAGGTGGCTGCCCGACTCTGGCGATATGAAGAAAGTCTCTCCTCTCCCCTCATCTCAGCTGTGGAGAAACTGTCTCAGAAGGTCCAGCAACTTGAAGAGAATATATGTTTTACGCCTCACCTGTACAGGCCAGTATCTCAGCTGTTAGAAGCAGGCATTTCTCCACTCAAGATAGAGACTACAGAGCGTACACACTACGAGGCACCCTGTGGTTCTACCTGCGTGACCATGGAGAGGACATGAGGAAGTGGGATGGACAACCTACTTTAAGCTTACGGGCAC
>BJBW01004567.1:53296-156121 GCA_004320125.1 Scolopax mira | reverse complement strand
GACTTTTGAAGGTCCCTTCTGGCCCAGATGATTCTATGACATAAATGAGTTTCAATCTCACTTCAAAACAAGTATTTAACTGAAAAGGTGTTTTTAACCAGGGTTTTTATAGGTGCTTTTATGCAATATTTGCAAAAAATTACCAATATCTTATTACCAAAGGTAATTTAATAACATTACTTTAGCACATTTTCAGTAACATCTACATACAGTTTCTTTGCACAAAATGAACTGAATTAAATGCTGTAGGATGCATCCCCTGATAGCCCAGAGCAAAGATTCAGTCAGACCATCAGAATCTCTTACTAGTAGGTGTGCTAGTTTCCACCCAATGTCTCTTACAGTTCAACTCACTTACAGCTCTTACTTGATACTCAGCAGCCAAAAGAGATACTTCTTCAAAGTATGAAGAGCTTTTTCCACCCTATAGGATAAAACAACTAAAAGAGTGTATACAATTTATACTGATGTTGCTGGCTTTAATCCCCCAAATTCTTCATGTTCTCTCTGTGGCTGGAGGTACATAGATACCCAGGAGAATGCACAAGAGTAACAAGAAACTTTCACACGCCAACTTAAGGAACAATAAATAGTAACTTCAGGGGCACTAGAAAGTGAACTAGTAATGCAGAAGACTACTAAATCCCATGAGATTGGTGAAGCTGCTCTGTTGAAAAAATTAACAAAACCAACCCCTTTCTCCTTTCACAGAGATAATTATTGTTCTTGGTTTTGAAAGCTTATAAGATAGATGGGGACAGACTCCTTAATAGGATCTGTAGCCATAAGGCAAGGGGTAACAATTTTAAACTAAAAGAGGGTAGATTAAGACTAGATAAAAGGAAGAAATTATTTACAATGAGGGTAGTGAAACACTTGTACAGGTTGCCCAGAGAGGTGGTAAATGTCCCATTCCTGACAACATTCAAAGTCAGGTTGAATGGGACTCTGAGCAACCTGTCTAGCTGAAGATGTCCCTACTCATTGCAGGAGGGCTGGACTAGATGACCTTCAAAGGTCCCTTCTAACCTGAACTATTCTAGAATTCTATGAGTTCTCCTGCAGAAGGAGGAAAATATTCAAGAGGAGGAAAAATCTTCTTGAGCTTTTCACACAAATGTGCTTAGAAAAAAAGTGATGAGAGAACATTGTGCAATCAAGATGTATCTTGTTGAATGTAGCATTCAACAACAGGAAATTACCTTATGGGGTAAATCCCAACAGCTGCTTTTGTGGATACCTATTTCACAGCTGAATTCCTTCCTCACCTTTCAGATTTAAAAGCTTATTAAACTAAACTAAATTTGCAATAATGCCATCTACTGTAATATCTCTTTTCCTTGGCAGGGAGAGTTGAGTTCATAGAATATTTTACATCTCTCTTTATCCAGATTTTCCTCTCTGACATCATCTGCCATTAACATAAACATGCAAAACAATTGTATATAAAACAAGGAGCAAAATTTTCCAAGTTACAGAAATGGTTTAGAAGTCAGAAGTTCCCATCCCTTTCAGAGTGCCTAAGGTCACAGAATGCTTAAAATGTTAGGTAGCAGCATCTTTAAGATTTGGATGCACAACTCCAAAATCCTGCCAGGTGTTTGCTGCATCTTTAGGCACCCCACACACTTAGAAATCTTGTTCTAATTGCTTAAGCTCCCTTTCAAGAAGGGGCATGAAACTGCTAAATATCAAAGGATGACCCTTAAAATACAAAATTCTTCTGGCTGTAAATTTTAATCATGTAAAGTTGATTTAAATTTCATCCAAAGTAGTCAACATCTTCTTTTGAGAAGTTGCCTATAACTCAGCAGTAAAACAGTTCCTTCTGCAATGCACTTAAAACTACTGTCAGTTCTCATACACAACAAATTACTTTCAATTACAGTAAAGCAGCACTTCTAAAGCTCCCAAATATGAAAGCCACTGAAAGTTAAAGGCTTTGTAGACAAAGGACACATTTCTCGCTCTCTAAATCTGCAAGTCTTAATTCTGAATGCTGATATTTCCATTTTTTTCTCTGACCTCCACCCTATTCTCAGTAACAGGTAAGAAGATGCAGGTTAAGAGTATCTTGCTTCACTGGCTAAATCTCTTTTCTGTAAGTAATATACATTTTTTGCATTACATTGGTGAAGATTGACACTTGCTTTGAAGGTACACAGGATTGTCTACTTAGAGGACATATAGATATTTACATTTTGAAATCAATATATTTTTCTAAGCACAGATTTAAACACTTGATATAGCATACGCAAATTAATGCAGGAATGATATGAAGACATCGGACCATCTTTAATATAGTGCGATTCCCTACTGTTTTATCTGAATAAAATAGAGTTTTTCGTGGTATGTACTTTGACGTTCTAAACATCAGAAGGAAAAACTGGCCATAAAAAGCACAATTAGGAAAGCTGCTTTACATCCACTGGACCACCACCCAAAGCCACTTAGTCAGTGTCAGGGCAAGCATGCAAATTTTATTCCATCAGACAATACAGAAATCTTATATCCATCTCTCTCTACCTCTCTTCCAAGTGAAGTCTCTCTTTACTCAAATTTTCTTTCCAAGGTCAAATTGAATTTAATGAAAATGATTTACATAAACCAGAAAAACAAACAACATTTGAATAATTCCTTTTTAAACAAACACAAAAAAATCACACAAACCCCAAAAAATCACACAAAATCCAAAAACCAAAAATATTTTTTCCAGCAGTAGCTCCCTTATGCTGTACATTTAGCACTGTAAACCTCAGTAACAAAATGCTGCGTATCTATACAAGATAGGAGAAGTGACAGAGATCACAAAGACCTTATTTTTTATTTTCCTGACCTTTGTGGATTTACATTTTTATTGATATCCTAATGTTTGTTTTCCACAAAATTTAATGTAGCTTTCATAAAATGAATAAGAAAGAGAAAGGGAAAGATAAGAGGAGTAATTCAATCAGAACAGAAAAAAATAATCCTGCTGTGATTCATGTTAACACATCTTTGTGCATCAGTCAATAATTGAGTAGATTTTGCAATACTGAAAAAAAGTATTTAGTTAATCAATTAGAGAGAAGGAACTGTATTGCATACATTTTTAAGGCATGAATATTCAGATAACCAGTTTAGATCACTTAAGATTTGTCAATTCCCCAATTGTTAGCACTCTTTCTCCATAAGAAGTCTCCTTAGATAACCTCAGCTCAAGCATTAGAAAATGCAATTCCCCAAAGCATTAGTCACTTCCGAAAATTTAGGTCAGAGAAGATTTCTATACTTCAACATCAAAAACTCATGGGGATTTGATTCTATTTCCTTGAAATGTTCTGCCAAATACAGAACAGAAGGCAAAGTGCAATCATCAAACATTTACCAGGGCCTCCTGTCTGCACAAGTAACAGGTAAAGGTTCATAGAACTTGATAAATGATGTCACTGCCAACTTCCTCCTAGTAATGTGCTACAGGTAAACCACATCATTAAAGAAAAAAAAAAATCTATGTAAGAAAGATGTGTTTCCTCACATGGCTTATAATGCCCCCAGAATGTGACTGTGGAGACTACAGCTTCTTCTCATAAACCTTAAAGGAGCCAGAAATGTAATATTAACAACCTACTGAGAGATCAAAAGGTTTGCAGATTAATATGCCAATTGAAAATGAAAGTGCTTAAAAAAAAATATGTTGTATGTAAAATATACATTACAATATATATATATTATATATACTATTTGTAATGTAGTTGCAAGTCCGGGAGAAACCCCTGACGAAGGTCACACATTTTGAGAATTGATCCTTCTTTGATGGTGGCCTCACCCTTGCATATTACTTCCTGAAACAAATAAATTTTTCTCTCACCCTTGTGCTGCTTGAATTGAGGCATCTTATCAGTGGGTCACTAAATCTCAGACTTGCTTTTAATTTCTACTTGTTCCAATCAGTTAACTGTGAATAAAAAGAACAGCTTCTGTTTAGCATGGAGTTTCCATTTTCTGCCTTATTGAGTTTTTATCTGCATAAAGTCAGAAATTCACCTAAATAACCAAATTATCCCACCCGTTCACAGAATCACATATCCGAATAATTTAAGAGCAAACTGAAATATTTTTTCTATTCTTATTCTCCCTTTAGTCTTTGCATTCAAAGGAGGAAAACAGGGTGCTGTATTTTTTTCCTCAGAGTTAAATTACGCTACTCTCAGACTGCTCTTTCTTCACACAATTAAAGAACACTATCTGTAACTTCTGTACGCATGTGGTAATGTTCAAGTTGAGAGCCACTCCAGAATCCTCAAATGATGCCCTAGGAGGTTACAAACACCACTAATAAGTGTTGGTCCCAGTAGTTCTCATGAGTCTATACCATGACACTGTATCCAAACATTAATAGCTCCCTTTTATACAATGGAATTACTTTGATAAAAACTTTTCTTTGTTATTTTTTGTTTTTAAGGCATAACTAAATGTGCGATAGTTTTTACTCTAGAGCTTGCACAACATTATCTGTTTTTGAAGTGAAACATACTTGAAGGAAAGAAATCATTTGAACTCCTGTCATGCCTGTTTTTCCTAAAGAAAGGAAGTCCTTCCCTTCTTTTCATGTCATTCCATGTCAAACTTTCCTAAATTAAGTCTTTGGGAAATTATTACCTGTAATGGTAACATCAGCTAAATTTCATGTTTTAAGTGAGAGATAATCTGGTAAATTTTCCTGTAAAAAAGCTGTATCACCAACTCCAAAAAACACATCAGCCTCTCAGACAAAAAGTTCTCTTAACATTTTAGAATACTGTGGCTAACTATACTGCATTGAAAACAATTTCTTTATGTAAAAACATTGAGACATACAGCCTGAATTCCAATCTGCTTTCATATTAGATATGTATGGGTCACTTTATAGGCTAGAAAAGCATAGATTGTTCTTAGTTTGTGTTCCATTGACCCCTCAAATGATTTAAAACATTTACCTGTGGACGTATTATTCCTGTTTGTCCAATACATACATAACAGAATTCTTTATTAAAAAAAGTTTTGTTCTGTCTTCTAGGAGACTTTTATCTGCATACAAGCAAACTTAAACAGGCTTTTCTCAAACACCGTTTTTTTTTTTTCATTTGATACTTTGTCGCACTAAACAAACAGAGAAGCTTGTCTTTTATAATTGCAAGAAGCTTGTATACCATTGACACAAGCAGTAAGGCTGTGTTCTTCTGTCAGGTCATCATGCAATTAGGGCATAAAAGACAAGCTTTCCCCAAATTTGTTGTAATTCTTTGAAGCTGCAGAGAGAGGTATTCTGCAAAATCTTAGGTAAAGCGTGACACCAATAAGATCCTCAACAAAGCCTCAGGAGAAGCAGTGTGGAAAATTATGAGCCTCTGCCATTCTCCTGCACAAAAGTCACTGTCTCTTTTGTGGCCCTCCCAGAGGCATCATAGAGGTACAACTTATGATGAATCACAGCAAAAAATGTTATGTGGTAACTACCTACAGAATAAATTACATTTTTTGTGCAGTAAAACCACTTGATATATTGCTTTTACTGTGCACCTCTGGCTATCTTCACCTGCCCTCTGCCCACAAATTGATCTCTCTCTCTCTATTTCTGACATCGCTAGGTACCAAGACACTATTTAAAAATTATCACCCATTTAAAAAGCAAATCCTTGTTTTCTCAAAATCCATGATTTTTCTTCCAAAAGAACTTAAAAACCACATGGCGATTAACTTGAACAACTGGAGGCATTACTACTGACCCCCAGTAAGCAACACTCTCAAACTCTGTATCTCTGTGCACATCCCACAGGTAAGGGAATGATTGATAGAAATATCACTTAACTTCACGTGTCTAGAGACCGACAACTTCTAGATGACTTTTATTATCAGTGGAGAGAAACAGGCACTTCTGTTGCATTTTTGGCACTAACCACAGAATGATTTTGACCACATCCTAGAAAGGCCTTTTTCTCTTCACTGTCTACAAAGGGGGAGTCTACACCACCGCTTCACATGTGGGTGCCTATGTTGGGAACATTTATGTATGACATACCCTCCCCTCAGTGTAAAGCAGTGGGGCAGCTCTGTCCTGTTTAGCCTTGCTGTAAGTCACATAATACAAAAGAGTGTATGGTTAAAATGTAGTGACCACTTTTCTTCACTACAGGTAGAGGAATGTAATTCACATGCTGTGGCTGTCACACACAAAACTATTGGGATTGGGATTGGAAGGGCATCTTGCAGTGACTGATTATTGAAAAACTACAGTTTGAAAAAAAACAATGCTAAAATCTCCAACAAGAGTGTTACTTCCACTTTTACACAAAAAGGAGAAACTGATCTACAGAAAAATCAGATGTTTAAGTACTTTTGAATGCTGAAAGAAAATAGGAAATATTAAATGTTTTGTAGCAAAACCCAATACTCTAAGATAGTAACTCCTTACCATCATCATTACAAAAAAAACCACAAAGCAAGCAGTGTTGGACAAGCATAAAAATTTTGCTCTGAAAAATGTATCACTGAGCAGAAAAACCACTGAAGACATCAGATGAAAGCATTTCTCAAATAGCACCTAACTCCTATAATTTCTTTCTTTTAACATAGTTAGGTCCTTGTTTAGCAGTATAAGAAAGGCTCAGAAAGGAGTTAATATAAAAACGTCATTACCAGCAAACAACAACTAGTAATAGAACTAGAATGGAGATAAGAATCAAACTTGAAAATAGTAAGTTTGTGTTATCTAAAATAACAATTCAAACAAAACAATCTTATTCAATATCTAAAGACAACATTGATGCAGTACCACATGTAACAAGGCTGCTGCAGAAACTTCAGGGGACAATCTTTTACCTAAAACCCCCTCTTATCTATTAGTTTTTATGCCCAGAATTTAAGCTGAGTGAAGGCTTTGTAAAGCTGACTTAATAACATGCAGGAGACTGAAAGACCAGGAAAACTGAGCCAAAACGTTAAGAGAGCCCATTTCCATCCCCAAAATCTTATCAAGCAGCCAGCTGCCTGTAATAAGGGTTGTAGAAAGCAAACAAACTGAAGACCATCTTTGTGGAACAACACGCTTTTCAGTGCCAGCATAAAAGCTTCAGTTTAATGTGTTGTAAAGCGAGCTTCCCAATAAATGTAAGAAAAGGTCATTTTTTATTGAAAAAGGCATTTTGATAATAAGAATTATCTAATAAACTTTTGAACATGCTTTTCTTTTATTACCGAGATGTAATAAGCAAAGATCCATTTATGGAATGGAGGTTTCCATTTAAGAGATTTTTCATTAGTTATAGCCAAGGAAGTGATCCAGCATGGTTTTTTCTGCCTCCCGTTAGGGAGGATATGACAGAGCTTTGACTGACAAGTAGTGAAACCTAAGGAAATATTTTATGCGTATTTACTATCTGCAAAACCCAAAAGTGATATATTAGGTAATGCATCTTACCAGTTCTCTTCCCTTTCCCACTAAATTTATCACCTTTTACCCATATTTAAAATAGCACAGTTTAGTATATAATACAGTGATTCACATTTATCCAGAAATACAATACGTAAAAAGAACCATTAAAGGAGAAAAGAAATCCAGTATGGTTTTTAGGTTTTCACAGACATTCCAGCAGACACCACAGACATCTTTCCAAGTCACCTGCTAAAGACTGTCTTTTGCAAACCCAGCTCCTTGCCCATGGTCCCATCTTTCTCCCACACAGATTTCATGGCTGTTCCTCTTTCAGACTCCTGTGCAAATGTCTCTGCGCTACTCGCTTTTGAGGGATCCTGGGCCATATTGGTCCTCTGCCTTTTGGCTCTGACCACGCAAACAACTGATATTTCTCCAACACGACTGAATTAATTTCATAGAAGCATAAAAAATAAATACATCAGTATAAGAAAGATCTACATCTATAGCATTGTAGCCTAAACGATACCAAGTTACTTTAGAGGAATGAGTAACTTTAATATTACAACAGAACATACTATTAAAGAAGTAGCAAAATTTACAAAATTAGAAATTTCACTCAATATTAATGCTAACAGGGGACCAATTCAAGCTACATTTCACACAGTTATGCTTATACCAATGTACAGGGAGAGGCTTCTGCATCAAAACCAGGGCCAGGAACGTGTATTTATATGAAGGAAGCCCAAACAATGCAGGCCTGATGGCAGTTGCAGGATGTATTTCAAACCAGAGACAGCTGAATGTTCCATATATGCTTGTTCATAGACATTTCAAAATAATTTTTCTTAATTGCATTTTGAATAAATATTAGTTTTACAAGCCAGTCAAAGGAGTTTGTTCTGTAGACTGAAGCAAACTTCATCTCCCTCTCCCCATGCCATTATTTTCATGGAGCTTCCTCTGCCAGCACCTAACAGTGTATTTAACGACAGAGGCCAAAGAGGGAGAAAAGATCCCCATGCTAATTTATAAACAAATATTATATAGAGAAACATTACTGGCTGAAGAATTACAGTGTCAGAATATCTGACATGTAGGTCATATAAAACGAAGGGGAGGTAAATGGCTTTTTATGGTGGGCAGAGGACATGGTTGCCCATTGGACTCCCCGTTAAGTCTTTACTGTACACTTTCCCAATCCTTCTTACTCCTCCTCCTGTGAGTTCTTGTGAAGGTCTGTATGGATGACACCATCTCTGAGAGATGCAGTGTCAGCACACTGAAAGTCACTCAAGAAGAACGCTCAGTACACAGAAGACGGTCTATGATACTGACACTTGGGTAAAGGGGAGAGAGGGCATTAGTTGTTTGTTTTTTATACTTGAATTTTTTTAAACAAAGCTCAGGAAGCTTTGTAAAGGTTAAAGTTGCTACTGGAATACTGCCAACATGGAGCAGAGACCAAGCATGTAACTGTGCCTAATTACAGACCAAGTTAAATCTACCAGATGATCTGGCTGTGCAGAGTCTGGCAGGAGCCGTCAAGAAACATAAGAAACATCACCTTGAGGGGCTCAGAACAGGCAGGCTTCAAAAGCTTTATTTCACTTTTGAAGCATTTCTGCAAGTGCACCAGAAGGCCATTTAAAAATTAACTCTGTTTTCCACTCTAGTGAATCTTTTAAAACACTGAATATTGTGAGCAAATGCAGCACATACTCAGAGCCAAAGAGCTACAATATGCTACCTAATGATGTGAACACAGAGTATCCTGAATATGTCTTCTGAATATGACGATTAGTTTTCAAGATTACTTTATTATGCAGGTATTCTACACACTATCCCTTGTCTTCGACAACCAGCAGTAAATGAAGGCAGAGTCAAGAGTTTCTGGAACAGACTGAATTAATTCCTTAACTATCAGTAATCACGAATACTGTATTTCCACAAAAGCAGCATTAGCACTTGGTCTATTCCTATGCAAAAGTTAATGCAGTGTTATAGCAAGGAAGTATGAGAGACAACCTTTCAAACTGCTTTCCACACTACAACCAGGATGAAGTGAAAACACCACAGTTCAGGTAACAGCAATGACTATTTGCTAATCCAAGCCTTTTCTGATTCATAGACACAGAAGAGTTTTCCATGGAAGGTACAGCTCCTTTTAAAAGATCAATATACGTGTATCTCTGAACATAGTATAGAATCGGAGAATCATCTAGGTTGGACAGGACCTCAATATATTCGTTTGACTTTTGTATTTCCCAGCACACGGGCCTCAAGAGTGGTAGAGGGACCCCCAGGAGGCTGTGGACACCAGGCGGGGACAGCAGTGGGGGTGGGCAGGGGCTGAGCTCCCAGGGGTGGGCCTGATGCCCACCCACCCCACGGCTCTCCCTACCCCATCTTCGGCAAACGAGTTTCAACAGATGCTTGTGCCCAGGAGGTGTTTGTACACGTCTACACAACACAACTAACTTTGAGCCATGTATTTGCAGTGGCTCCCTAGAGACCAAGCAAGCTACAGCACAGGAGTCACACCAACATCCCACATGGTGGTCGTGCCACAAGAGGAGCCTGGCGTTGCTCAGGGCACATGTCCTGTGCCACCCCCAACTTTTTGGGCTCACCCTTCCAGATCACAGCGGGAAGCATGGCCTGCCTGGGCAGCGAGGTCCCGTTGGCCGCCTGAGGCAGGGCTGTGTGCCCTCCCCAGGCCAGGCCAGGCCCTTAACCCCTACCCGCTCACCCCCAAAAGCGCATTTTTAGCCCTTTCTACTTAACCAGCTCTCCCAAGGATGCAGCTGCAGCCTCTCCCCACCCCAAAAGTACAGGGGTTTTGTTCCAGACCCTCTCGTCTGCTTGTGGCTTATGGAGGCCAAGGTGGGCTATAGCACCAGCCATTCAGGAGGATGCCAGATATGGGCAACATGAAGCAGGAAAAAGGCAGGTGTCACTGCTTGGACATGCCCCTGGGGCGACTGGGGGAGAGCTGGGTGTGCGGGGGCATTGACCAAGCCAGGCTGGGCTGTCTCTCCACTGGGGAGAAGGTGCGGTCAGAAACATGGCCAGCTAAGGGATGACTAGAGCTCTCCTGCTGGGCAGGAGCTCCCAGCCTCCTGAGGGATCAGGTCTCCAGGAGAAAAGTCCCGCCTTTTATCTGCCTTGCCACGGAAAAGAAAGATTTTACCATTACCAAACACCAACAAACCACACAAGTGCCCCCCCATACCTGAAATGCCACACCTGAGAGGTGGCACAGAGGGATTGCTCCTGCATGTCACGGCCTCACTCTATTTATTTTTTTTTACTTCTCATTGCCAGATTTTACATTTCTTGCAGCTCCCAGCA
The DNA here is from genome assembly GCA_004320125.1 of Scolopax mira. Lineage (NCBI taxonomy): Eukaryota > Metazoa > Chordata > Aves > Charadriiformes > Scolopacidae > Scolopax > Scolopax mira. Next base: position 145,374 of record BJBW01004567.1, on the reverse strand, counting down.
TTTAATAGCTGTTTTTGCAAACAATCAAATGTGCAAACCTGGCTTGAGTCACATATTTTCTCCTTGTTTTAAGATCCATTTCATGCCTGCAGTGTACACTTAAGATGGTTGTATGCATCTGAGTAATGATTTGAAAAATAAGAGGAATGGAAAATATTATTTAAGTAGCTTGAGAAATGGTCGTGATTTTTCATTCTAGTAATATTCTCAGTGAAAATGCCTAAGAAATAGATGACAACACAGAGTAATGTTCTGAAGATGGCTCTTGTGGTTTTGGCTTGGGTGTTGATGTTGCGTTTATTCCAAACACAACATAAAATAACTGAATGGCATCTATCTTATCCAGTTTTAAGAATTGCTCTAAAAAAAAATACGTCATACCAGTCAGCTTAACTCACTTTTAGACAATTTCACAGGCTAAATTCACCTATGATATAAGCAGAGATTAACCTGTTTGAGTTGCATCAGCTCTGGATTTTACCATTAGTTATCCTGGCAGCTTCTCCAACCAGGCAAACCAACCCCCTGTTCTGCCCCACAAAAATCCATGCAGCAAACTGAGATGGATTAACACTAGAATAAAACCCGACGAGTTTTATAGTGAAAAGCTGTTTAGAAAATGACAGAGGCCATCTAGCCCTGAATAGAAACCTATCTCACGTTTTATGGATTCTCTGTAGGGAAACTGACATTGGGTCTCAGCAGCCAGGCTCTGGTGAGATAGATCATGGTGACTTCTGCTGGCACTGCCGCCTCTGCCCAGCAGCCTTCACATCTTGGCAGAGGATGCTGATTTGCTAGACTCCATATTCAAACTCCTCCACTGACCTTTCAATTTGTCTTGAAACAAAAGTGAAAGACTCACTTTAGCATTTTTTTTTTCTTGTTTATTTTGATTCGAAGGCTTTTGGCAGAAACTATTTTGGGGCTCTCTTGGCACGTGTTCTTTAATGTCACAGCCACTGGTGCTCCTAGTGCCAGAGGCACAGGAGCAACCTTCACTTCTATCACTCAGTTCCTTCAGACCAAACTCCAAGCAGCAAAGCAGACTGCCGCAGGGTCACAAAGCTTCACACGGGAAGCAGAGCCGCTGCTGCAAGGCCAACAGCTCATGTTTTGTTCAGGTGGACTGAGAGGAACCACGCCAGCTGCATCAGCTAATTCAAAACCCAGCCTCAGCTTCGGGCAGGCACTGGGGCTGTGGAGGCTGTGGTTCCTTCCAGCAGTGCTGCTGGAGCTGCTCAGGGCACTGACTTCTCATGCTGAGGAGGGCAGCAGCCAACTGAAGCCTGTCTGCAGGGCTTTGCCTCAGAGGCACATGACAGCTACTGTCAGCTAAGCTGTTTGCTGACATCTTTCTCACTCAGCTGCACTTTTCTTACTTTTCTTTATGTAGGCCGTTTTGTTTTTCCCACAATGTTGAATATTTTAGCTGGGCTCCTTAAATAAACTTTCATCACATAGATGCAAAGAGGGGAAATTGAATGAAACTTAAAAGAGACACAAGACTTTGCAAGCAGCTTTGATGTTCTCTAGCTTTTTATTTATAGAATACAGATTAACTTCCTTTTGTTAACATCTTTTGTTGTTTTATAATGGGCGCTGCAAATGCTTTGATAAATGAATTGAAAGAGTTTGCTGCAGCTCCTGCTAAGTGCCCTGACTTGCTAAAAAGTAGGTTCTATAAAAATGTGTTTCTGACTGAAAAATGGAACAAGAAAATTTCATTTGATTTTGGATGGTCATGAAATAAAACAATTGCTTTGAAGCTGTGAAATGTGATTTCTTTAGTCACGTGTAACCCATAATTCAGCCTTGACCTGACCCATATATCTGCACTGGACAAACACAATCAGTAAATCTAGTCTTTAGCTACTAACCTTTCTTTATATAACTACATTGTTTTGCTAAGGCCCTACACATACCTTTTCTTCTGCCTCTTGCAGCTCTATTATCAGTATCTCTTTATGATACATTGGGCAATGTATCTTTATGATACATCGGGCTTACTTCTGAGGTGCATGTCAGCCTAAATACGGACAGGTTTGAAATTTTCTACAGATGTTCAGAGTCATCCCAAAGGTGTCAAATATTCTGATACTTCCTAGGATCACGAGAAAGAATTAGTAGTGAAGGCAATTACGAATGAGGCTAAGTATGCAAACTGCAGCAGTAGCGGTTACTGAGTGACTACTGCCATTTCCCTTTTTATTTCCATTCAGCCACCTCATTTTGTTTTCATACCTGACTCTGTCCTGAGTGTCACTGTTTCTCACACCAGAGCTTTGGTCAGAGGAGGTTATCAATCCAGTACTTTCACAGATAGACAGATAACCTGAAACTAAATGACAAAGGTCAAAACAGCACAAGTGCTGAGGAACCTAACATGCAATTCAAGTGGAAGACAGTGGTCCAAATCCATGGAGGATATTTCACAAACTTCCAGCTGTTCCCACAAGCTATATCCATACCAATAAATTAAACAGGTATAACCTCAAGGTCTGCTGGTAGCTACGCAGTAGTTATTCATAGCAAAAAGTCTGAAAGCAGTTGTAGATAAAACACCCTTTTCAGTCTCTATGGTGTTCAAGCTGCCATTTCCCATCATGTAGTCTGCAAATGACTTATCTTTTCCATCACTTTCCTTTTTGATTTCTCATTTTCTGATCTCCCACAGCTGCATTCAGCACAATGGTGTAACTCCTTCTACTGTACCCAGATGTCCTTTTGCAAGGTAGCAATGTTCATCTGAGTCTTTTCAGGCCATTGAGGAAACTGAGGTCAGAATATGAGAACATTGGATGAATGCTCCAACTGCAAAGCTACACGTAAAGTCAGCAACTTGACTGTGTAAAAGAAAATATTAGGTATTTGTCCATATTCAAAATGAATCTCATTTTTAGAGATTAATTCCAGATTTGGGGTTATGATTTTCAGTCTTTTAGAGTTCCCAACTCAAGTGCTCAAGTGTATCTAATTTGTAAAGAATATCCTCATCCACAGCATAAATTGGTAAATATTCATATCAAAATGTATTTTTTTTCTCAGATTTATATGATTATATGACTATAACCCTTTGCTCTATGCTCTTCCCAGTAGCTGTAAAGTGCAATAGCAGTGTGATTCACTGCTTCATCATCTGAAGATGCCACTTAATGACATATACTAAACCTTGGGTTACTACAACATCTAGCTTATTTGTCTTGGGGTTTTTTTGAAAAAAGAATCACTCCTTCCAGTCTAAATTATTTTCATTCAGTTGATTCCATCTGCAAGGTGATTTCAGAATGGAAAAACATCTTGCCTTTTTTTCAGTTGTTTGTAGGCTCTTTAAACTATTCAGGGCTCCTTTCTCAGTCACCTCCTCCAGCTAATTGGCCAGCTGAGTATAAGGTGCTCAAGTAATTAGCACATTCCTTTTATTCAAATTTAAAACCATGTCATTTTCAGTATTTAATGATTTCCAGCTCAGTTTTGCAAAAATAATATTTGGGGAATTGGACACACTAGTTAGCTGCCATTCCTCTCCTCTTTCAGCTGCTTCCTGCTCTTTTCTGCAAATGGAATGCTCTCTTTTCATCTCAGCTTTTTAACCCCAAGGACTTGAACTCTATTTTTAGCCTTTGTATGAATTTCCAATGTAATGCATTTAAAGAACCTATCACAGATGTCTAAAACCTTGGAAGTAATTAATTAAGTCCCACTATTTCCAGACTACACCAAAACAATTTGTCATTGCATGTAAAATGGTATAATCGAGCAGTATAAATGTTTTCAGGCCAAGTCTTGCTATGAATTATTTAGTTCATCTCTCCTAATTAAAGACCTATCGGAGGATTAATGTCTCATAACCTGACAAATGACTTTACTAAGTAACAAATTATCCATATAATGACCTCAAACTAAATTTATATAACTTGAGTAGTAATTTGCATAAATATACAAAAACCATTGAAATAGAGAATATTCCTTGATGTTCAAAAAATAGATTTTCAATCTGCATTCAAGAAAGGAATTTGGACCAAATATAAATCTATACTGGAAAAAAATAATCACTGGATGTCTGGTTTTTTTTTTTTCAGAATTTACATAAATATCAGTTTATAAGGACTGCTTCTATGAATACAGCAAGATAACACAGTTAATGCTGTCAAGTGCAAGCACAGATGCTCTCATGGCTTATTTTCCTCTGTAAAGAATGCAACACATACATTTCTTGGTTATAGTATTTGTCTTACAAACCTAAAAGGTGTGCTATGCACATTGAAACCAAGCAATGTCAACAGTTCAAAAAGGTAGTGCAAGATCAAATATGTCAATATAGAAATATAGCTCAATGTAGGAAGATGAAATATTGAGTCAATATAAAACAACTGCCTATATCAATATAAAGAGGAAAGCACAATGCAATGTTTTGCTTCCACAAACAAAATGTTCCAAATTTTTTAGCTGCCAAAAATTGATAAACTTAAATATTAACAGTAAAACAAAATAGGCTACAGTAAAACCAGACAGCAATGCTTTATATGCTCCCCCTCCATCCCCTAGAGCTCTGTCCATCTGTGGTTCCAGAACTGGAGGCCCAGCTCTGATCCAGCCCAACTCTGTAACTGTTCCTCTAGTTTCTACAATAAAAGTTGGGAGAAAGAGCTGTGTGAAAGAGTAGAAAGATGAGAAAAGAAAAATTGCAAATGAGGTACAGTTGTTAAGATGAGGCTTGTTAGTAGCTCAAGGATTTAAGAGGGAAAGGTAAGCCAACTTTCAAGAGGGAAAGGTACACTGACGTGGAAAGGTATAAAATCCTCAATGGAAAAGCCACGGATGCTGGTCGAGCGAGTTGGGAATCATCAGGTGACAGGTCTGAGCTGCCAGTGACAGCAGTGATGGCAGAGCTGGTGGCAGAGGGCAGCTCAGCAGCGCTGTGGAGCCAGTGCCAGGGGCTGCAGAGGCTGACCCTTCCCCGCTGGGCTCCTGCTGGCTGGAGGTGCCGTGTGCTTAGCCTCACTGCTAATGATAATGCTGATGGACCGATGCTTAGCTAATAGCTCATTAAATCCTACCTATCTCCCGTGTGCTAGTTAGACAATCATTGCTTTATACATGATGTGATATATATATCCTGCATACTATGTTTTTTTGTACCAGCTGATGACACCTGAACAAAGTGATCCAAAGGTTCCAAAATGCATGCCACGCATATATTTCTTCCCCCAAAGACATGACCTATTTCTGTTAAGCATAGCAGACCAGGCTATTACTGGACAACTTCTGAGCCCCAGATTTTCAGACTCTAAACCCAATTATACCTACTTCTGGGGTTTTTTTTTGTCTTGCTTTTACCAGGCCACGGTTATTGCTTAAAATTTTCAGTACAATAAAAAACAAATGTCAACTCTTCTTGTCTCCGAAGAAATTACAATCAACATATTCCAGTCTGACTGGAGACAAGTAAATGCTTATAGTAGATAGAGAAGAGAATTTATTAGGTCCCTCTGTTTTTGATACTGCAAACTCTGTAATGCACATAATTATCGCAGACAATGATGACCAAAAAAACCTGAACTCTTTTATACACCAAATACCAGCATGAAAGATAAGAAATAGCCAGTCAGAAAGTCTCACTTGGTTCATAAATAAAAAGGGACAAAAGAATTTGGAGCTGACTTCTGTAGTTTTGGGGAGAGCACATGAAGAAATACGTTTTACTGAAGAACTCATAGCAGGGAAGGCTAGCCATTTTCCCAAATGTGTAACAAACATGATTTTAGTACTCACACAAATCCAAAAGTAAAACAGAGAAAAGAATCCAAAGCCAAGTGAAATTTAAAACAGACGGACAGTCTTCCTGACCAGGGCTTTAACAGCCTCTGAATTACTCAACCTTACAAATTTTCTTCTTAGAACAGATGCCTCTGAATATTGGGTAACAGTTAAAATGCATAAATTTTAGAAAAACTAGCAGAACAATCTTTAAGTTTTGGTTTGCTTTACTCTTGGAATATAGCATGGCATAACTTCCAATACATAATAAAGGATTTCCAAAATTCCTGTATGAATAATGGCAAAGAAGAAAAATAAAACACCCGTACTATATTCTAGACATATGAAAAAATATTCCAATATCTCTCCATCTTTAGAATTCAGGAAGCATCAGCTTCACTGTAAGTCTATAGTCTGTGTTTTGTACAAGCTACATACATGCACAAACCCTTCTGCAGAGTTGAAGGAAAAAAAAGTTTTTGCCAGATTCACTTTTTTCAGGGTCTCAGCCTATATCTGTCTCCTCTACAGCCAGTCCTCTATACCAACTAGTTGTTATATGATCAAGTGCCTGATCAGTTTGGCTGAACCCAGTGATTAAATGCACACCTACTTCCTCAACCGGCAGTTAAAACCTACTTCTGATAATACCCTGCCCTATCTACAATGCTTCTGCCCTATCCCAATGATCCCCACTACCAAGTCGAGTTTGGCACAAGGCACAGTACATTCCTGGACAGAAATTCAGGGAGACTTGAGGTGCAAATGAGGACTGAAGAATTAATTTTGATGGATTCTTGTAGTATTTTAACTATTTCCATAAGGACCACATTGAGTTGTGTAATTGGTTACTTTTAATATAGCCATTACCTTTGAAATAGTTCTATGCCGCGTTTTGGATAGATTTTTGAAGGTTTGTACCTACAATTTCTGAGGGCACAACAACTTCTTGAAAACAGCAGGGAAAAAAGTGACAAGATCAACTCTTGTGTTTTCTACTGGGAGTTGCAAGGTCAGTGCTGATTTAATGGAGATCTGGGAAGCACAGCTTTACCCAGAGGTATAAAAGAGAAAGATGCTACAAGGAGATTTTGTCTCATGAAAATTTCAATTCAATCAATATGAAAGCTACACATTTGGATCAAAAATGGCAGGGAATCTCAAGGACTCTTCTTACAAAGAGCTCACATAATCTTAAAGCAGACTTTGATAGCCTGAGAGAGATCATTTTGTGGCTCTGGAAACATCTGAAAAAAAATCAATGTTGCTGTGATCTTTAAAATTAATGTCAGGCAGTGACATTTCTAACTATTTTGAGTGCTTCCATGCTAATTTCTTTTTCACCAATAAGGCTTTTCCGATGAGTGACAAAACTTCTCTAAATCCTAATGAGGGCACTTGGAGAAACATGAGGCAAAGGTGGAGGGCCACCCTAGGACAAGTCAATATACTACCTTGATTAAGAGTTTGTGCTAGAAAATTGTTTAACATCTCAGTATGTTTAGTGCATGTTTCTCTGCATGTCGGTGTGTCTGTCTCTTGGGTTTTGCAATATGTTTTTTAAAGTAAGTCCTGACTGATTTTTGACCTTTAAAGGCTAAATTATAAAAATAAATACAAGCAAACGTTACTTAGGTACCCTATTATAATTCACGTATTGAAATATTTCCATCTATAGCATCACCTCAGTTGGATGTGTTTTCAGGTAAGTTTATACTAACACCAAAACTTTTTCCTCCTAACCCCATTTCAGAACAAATGATACAGGTCTGGATCAAAGAAGGCCTCATATTAGTAAGTGACCCTGTCTGAATATTAGGAATTCTATTTGAATTCAATGTGCAGTTATTTCAATTTGACGTGCAGTTACTTGAATCAGCTTACAGTAAGTGAAAATATGTATAAAGTGAACATTTAAATGTTTATAAAATGCACTGTATATATTTACATTTCTAGTTTATATAGTTACTTATTACATTTTTAGATATGAAAAGGTGAAGAAAACACCTAGAAAGTAAAGGAATGGTGTTTAAAATTATCTGGGATTTGTGAACTATACCATTAAGTACACTCAAATTTATTTACTGAAATATTTTTACTTTATATCACAGTTTACTTTGGAATGCAGCAGTGTTGATAATCTCTTTAAAGAGGTATGTGCTCAAAATCTATGACTCAAACCCCAAACCATTTAAGATTAAATAACTATCAGAAGGCATGTGTAATAAAGTGAACATTAAAAAAATTCTAAGCTGATTCTAAGCTTATTTATACATTTCCTTCCCTTGTGCAGAATAAATGGATATGCAATTTGCTTTGGATTTGTGTTTAGATTTAATCTACATCTGAAAAAAAGGTTGCTCAATGGATTTCTGGGATGACTAGAAAAATCAGGCCACATTGAAACACTGATTAGTTTTATCTGGTTTTTCTACTCTTTATACATATATATGCACACACAGACACAGTTCTATATCAACCATCCAACTCATCATTCCCACTGCTTTTTTTCCCTCATGATGATACTGTCATCTCCGGGTCTCCAAAAATGGGACTATTGCATATTCCCTACCAGAATTCCCTACTGGACTGCAATGAAGTCATATGAAAAAGCTGTATCACCATTAGCCAGGTCACCATCATCAGTTACAAAATTTAAATGTTTCTTTTAAAGGACTGGTGTTTCTGGTATTTTACCAGAAAAAGCATCTCATAAACAGTAAACAACTCATACAGCATAACAGTATTTCCAGATACTGCATGTGTTTGAGTTTGAATACAAAAGAGTGAGAAATAATGGAGTTCTGTTATTGGTGCCACCAATAATGGCAATAGTGCCACCAAGTACCAGTTTTTTAAACCATGGCATTTACTACCAGGGAAATTGCATATACTTAGAGCTGAGTCAAAATAATGTAGCTCACATGCCAGGGGAGAATAAAACAGAAGGTACATGGAAGATGTGGGAAGCTGTAATTTTAAATATAAATATTTGTGACTTCATTATTTTTCCAGGCTCTAACATTTCTGACTCTGGTGATTCAGAGGTGACCAGCAGGGCTGGAACTTGCCTGGCAGGCTTGAATATGAGAGTATACACAGCACCAAAACTTATGAATCTGACTGAAGTAAAGCAGATAGCACGATGGGGCACAGACCTAATATACTTAATTAAATATTAGAGAAGAAAACGCCACATAACACTTTGGACTTCAACTTTGGTCAAGGTTTAACAGTCATTGACCATTAAAGATCAAAAGTATTATTGAAAGATAGCAGGACAAAACAGATCAACTACATGGATGGTGTGAGATTTTAATTTGGCTAACTGACTACTTGAACGAAATCATTAACACTTTGTCACTGTGACAGGAGATATAAAAGCTCGACTTGACTATAAGAGAAAATGTAGCTACAACCTGAAATGACAATTAAGAGGGGAAAAAGTGCCTTTGCTTGTTATGGCATGAAAAGTAGTTCCCCCAAAGTATCACCAGATTTAAAATATGACTAGCAGTAAATGACCTACCTTTTATTTTAACTATCAACTGAACCTTTTCACAGCCCCAGAGGGTAAGCGTGAACTTTCATGCAACCAGAACAGAGTGCATCTCACACACTTCCTAAAAGGCAGTTGTATAAAAAAGATAAGTAATACCCACAGTAAAAACCACCACAGAAAACCTCTCCCCCCCAAGCAAAAAAATTAACCTGTTTCTGCACTGTAATCTTTATATGAGACTAATTTTTATGAGCAATCAGTCAAATCCAGGACTTTCTCATCCTTTCTCCTGTCCTTCCACATTTATCAATTTAGTAATTTGAAAGATTTATGAATCTAGTGGTTTGTTCAGTCAATCCCAGTCTCAAATAACATTCTTGTAAAGGATGAGACCAGTAAGTGTCATGTGAAGAAACTGTATCTGTTTAGCAGAAGCAACAAGAACAACTGGAATTCAGGAAAATTAATTTCCTCCCTTTACTTCTCATTCGGCATAAAATCACATACACACTCTGTATCAGCCAGAAGGTCAGGTCACTTGGATCGATTTGATGCCTCAACATATAATTTTTGGGGAATATCTAACATTAACATGGGACAATGGGGTGGTAGAAGGATTATGAAGTAGGGGAGATAAGGGCAGATACTCCTTGCAATGACTTCTAAGGATAAACCAGGAGTCATGAATTTATATGTATCATTTTAACAGCCACATTCAGGGTAAAGTATTTGTTGTCCACTACAGAAGTGGTTAAGATTTAAACTTTTGTAACTGAAATCTGAAGGATTTCTGAAGTGAAGGAGCTGAAACATCTCCAGATCTCATATTTTTGATGCTGGATGAGATACCTCTGGATACCTCTGATGTTTCATTGCCTCTTGTGGCTCCACCAGCCTGCACCTCCTCATTTGCTCTCAAAATTGTGCCTGTCCATGTTAGTAGCACAGGGAGAAGAAGGGTAAATGCCTTCTGTCATTCAAGTGTAGAATAAATTAAAGCATGAAAAAACTGAGAATTGGTGATACATCTTTTTTGTACCCAAGCTCTGCTAAATGAAGTGGAGAAATGTCCCTTCCTGACCTGTCACATATCTGTTCAGTCTGCAAAGATTCAAGATTTTCTTTTTGTATTTAATAGTATGTGAAATTACACAAGAGCTATAGTAGAAGAACATTAAACACAGAGAAAAATTGGAAGTGAAACAAGTAGAATAGGGAGCAGGTCATCATCTTGATCCTTAATCTCTAATTGAACCTTACTACTACCCCTAAAAATAATGTTAAGTCATGTAGAATATTATAGAAATGTCACCTAATAAAAAAATACAATCCCTTTAAGAATTTAAATGGCAAGAGCCTTGAGCAGTTGACAATAGGTTTCTCCCAGAGAAACAACTCATCTAGACAGAGGAGTCAGGATTACTGGAGCTAGCTGTCATGCAGCTCTGAACTTTCTACATTTCTGTTAGCTGAGGGTATTGGCCCGTGCTGACCTTCTGTACTCTGCTTGAGGCAATCACATCAAACTCCCTTTCTGATGAGGCAATGTGAATGTCACTCTGCTAATGACTCTTCCTGCCACATTTCAAGATTCATGACAGTTACATCCAAAGGAATTATGGACTCCATAACTTTTGCCTGCAATTAATGAAATCCTTTCAGTTCAAAGACCCTTACCTTTAATGCTATTTCAAGGGATATCAAAGTAATTGATAGTCTGCATGAATAAATCTGTGTGCTTTAAAATACTTAACCTTCAGAAAACCCATCAATTTATAATCATGGTGCCTTAAAATGGTGAAATCGCTAATCAGAACAAGTTCCTGAGCATTACACATACTGAGCTTTAGTTAACCTATATTAGGAAAACGAGTTAATTTCCTTATCAACTAATTTCATAGAGGAAACTCAAACAGCAAGTAAATACATCCTGCTGCTTCTATACAGGAGCTCTTGCATGACCTCTGCTCAAAAAATTTCTGCTCAATGCCAGTTGATAGCTTGCATTTCCAGTATTACTCCTGATTAAAAAGATCCAAAATAATTAGCATGTAAGAACCAACATTATCAACATATGCTGGGACTCTTAACTTGTGAAATGTTCTTAAGGATGCTGTATTATTGATTAAAACGTAAGATTTTCTCCTGCTCCAGAGCAATTAGTGAAAATGTAAGATAATGAATATTTATAAAGCTAAGGTAAAAAATGGAGCATACCCTAAGACATCAATTTTGTGTTTAATAGCAGCCAGAAAACCTCTGTCAAACAGATCTTGTATATTATGTTTTCAGGGCAGAAGTTTGTTCATTGCAATCTGCGTTACAGCTAGAGCTGAGAATGCAAGAAAAGGGCAATTTCCCTCACTAAAGCCAAAAGGCGGCAGCAATAGCACCAAATTAAGCACAAAAAGTCAAGTCAAGCTAACTTCTAGTGCGTACTCCCAAGTGTTTGTCATCAGAAGAGAAAGGTCAAGCTGTCAAGTTAGCTAACACCTTCGATAAAGTCAACAGCAATGCCAGCTAGAGCTTTGCAGTTTCAGCTCAGAAAAGCAGTAGTTGCACGCTGCATTGCACTCATTTGCTCGCGCTCCTTTGATGGAGAACAAGGCCACAGCCAGACATCTTTACAGCCTTGGCACAGGTAAGATTTGGCCTGTCCTGCAGCCTTAGGAACAGCAGCTTATTTTTACGAGCTGTTCAGCTAGCTGTGTACTTCACCCTACACTCATCACAAAGATCACAGCTATCAGCACTTTGTCTTAACATCGACTTTCCTTCCCTACAAGATTCCATCCTACCACAGCCCAGTCTGAGCTGTCAACAAAACTTTTTTATTTTGTATTTTCTGGGTTTGGTTCTCTTAACGCAGCAGATTTCACATGTACTAAAAACTCTTTTATATCTAATAAAGAGATTGTCCCTGGACTTGCTGTACCCTAGGTGATAAAACAAGGCGTAAAACCTTGAAGGTATAAATATTTCAGATATATTCAATGCTCAAAAATGAATTACGTTGGAAGAAACACTTCAAAGTAGTTGCTAATGTTAGAGGTGCTAACTTCAGGGAATTACAACAGAAGAAAATACAAAGGAGCAGCTGTCAGTGTAGCTTTTCCTCAAGATCAAGAAAAACATTATTGTTGTATAGTCCATGGTCTTTAGAAATACAGAGGTATAGTAGATGGTCACCAGACAGGGAAAAATGTGACTGCAAAGGACTTCATACCCTTTCAAAATATAAACACATCCTTAGCAACCCCTCATCTCTAGCCTGAATGGCAACCTTGGTGTACAGGTTGAACAGGAGAGTACTAAATTTCTTACTTCTTTTTTAGGACCAGATGGGAATTTAAACTCTTCTTGAGAGTTGCCATCTCAATCTTTCCCTATGCAACCTGGATTTCACGTGTTACGCTGAGAGCTCTAGGTATAAAGTTCTTCATCAAAAAAATGCTTTTCTCTTTGAAGAAGAGTCTTGTTTACATTATTGTCGTGGCAGCAGAATCTGATGATCCCAGCTGTGGCTGCAATATTCATCCAGCTGCAGCCTTCACAGAAATTATTCCAACAGTGAGGGAAAGGTTGTTAAAAGCTTTGTCTGTCACAAACTGAAGCACTATAGAAAGGGAGGTTTTTTAGCTTGAACCTTTCTGGAGCTACTAGAGCTGCTTACGTTTTGCGGGGTTTGATGGTTTGTTGTTTTGGCTTTTTTTCCTATAATGAATAACTTATATCTATAAAAATAGAACAAAAAAAGAATCCTAAAACTAGGCTGCAATGTTATCTCTCCTTGTTTGCTAACTCTATAGCCCTGTTTCTCCAAACTGAAGCCACAGGTTCATAGCAATTAAAATATTAACACCCATTTCTGACAAAGGAAAAAAAACAGCAACTTTTGTCAGCAATGGGTTTTTTTTTGGCTAGTAAACGTTTTGGAGTATTAATAATGTAAGTTAATATGAAGGTTTAAAATTAAATCCTTGACTGCAGAAGGGCTGACTATAGCATTACCAATCACAAATTAAATGCTGAATGACAGAAGCTCAGTACATCGTATGCATTTCCTCTTGTTAACTTCAGCAGCTGTGACCTGTCAAAGCATATTGCTTCATATTTCCTCATTCTCAAGGAAACATCCAAATCTGTTCCTCACAGACTACTTTTAGCAGGGAAGACTTCTTGCTTTCTTTAGATATTCTTTTCTTAACCACAAACCTAGTGAACACAAAATTAGGGAGGAATGTCTCACCCTTTTCTTAGAATCAAAGAATCATAGAATGGTTTGAATTGGAAGGGACCTTAGAGATCATCAAGTTCCATGGTCAGGGACACCTCCCACTAAAGCAGGTTGCTCAAAGCCCCATCCAGCCTGGTCTTGAACACTTCCAGGGATGGGGCATCCACAATTTCTCTAGGCAACCTGTTCCAGTGCCTCGCCGCCCTCACAATAAACAATTTCTTCCTAATATCTAATCTGAATCTATCCTCTTTTAGTTTAAAACTGTTGAAATGATACTCAGACACCAAATGTTGTGTCGGGAAGAAATGAAGCTGTTCAAGATGAAACACGAGAGCTGCTTGAGGAGACCCACACACCATATACCAATACAGGCAGAAACACTGTAATATCCCATGGACTGTGAAGAGGGGACTGGACTTGAGTGAAGAAAATGCCCCAATATTTCCCTGCCACTCCAGCTTGGAGGAATGGAGTCCCTTCTCCAATGTTGTGCTGCAGTGAGCTGAAGATCCTCTATATTTTTGTCTGACCCTCCCACAAACTCAAAACTTCTCCCAAATATTATTTTGCATTACTCTTCTCTAGTGCTAGGATTTCTGTTATAGTTAATTACCTTCTAACCTGTACCTATGCTAATTTTGTAGCAAATGGGGAAAAAAAATAAATCCTTTCACTTGCATCAGGCAAGCCTCAAGGGACTGAGTGAGTGTTCCAGCCACAAAAGTTTTGTTAGGATTGGAGTTTTGGAGAAAGAGGAATTACCTGGGACTCTTCTGCCTAGTTAATTTCATTGAACAATTTCCTCTGAACACACTGCTTGCTTCTTTTATCTGCCTGTTCCTGTCAGACACTTGTGTAATATTTCTAGGACACTCTCTAGTTTCTGACCATACTAACTATTGCAAATGAACATTAACCAAAATCCAAGATTCTAACATATCTTATAAATGTATTCTCAAATTAAAAACCAGAAATTAGGAGATTTAAAGGAAAAGTATATCCTGTGATTTTCTTTCCTTATGTTAGAATGCAAAATTCTGTTCAAAATCATGTAATCAAAGAAAGAAAATTAATAATAATTACAGATAAAATTAATTACAATGATAACTCATATAGGGCAATTTAATTCCTGATAATTCTGTCTATTCCAGATCAGGTAAACGTAAGAATTTTTATTAATGCCGTACTTATAAACTTCTTGCCATTTAAGCATTATTTACTTCAGCATAAAACCAGCAAAACAAAGAGCTATATAGTCCTGCTGCCAGCAGTGTTATTCCTTAGTGTTCCTGGTCTAGTTGCATGAGTCCTTCCCTGTGGTTTCCAATAGCCTATAAATTGCTGTTCTATTAGGCTTATTTTTCAGTTACCTCTCCCTTAAGAGCAGGTTGATTTCTTTCAATTTCCAGTAATACGGACTAGTCATAATCTATCTATAGTTTCTTCTTAGATATTTTAAATTCTCAATTCAGATGTTTTGTTCTTAAATGAAATTATTACAAAGAAGGTGTAATAGAAACCAGAGGAACGTCTGCAAGACTTTTACTGTTCGAGTTCACCATAGCTTTACACTTGCACTTTTAATTTCATAGATTTAGTTTGTCACAGTATTACTGTTACTTAACCAAGTTATGTGACAACCATTAAGATATAATGAAATATTAAACATAGATAATAGCCCAACCTGTTTTAGCATTTGTTAACTCGGAAAAGCAGGGGAAACACATTAGGGGCAAGCATTTTTCATCCAGGATTTTTGCTGCAGAAATGTTTTTATATCTTTGGTGACTTTTGTGGTACAAGACCTTTCATACACTTATGCTTAGTTTCAAGTGCACAAACTATATTGCTAATTTGAACAATTCGTCTTAAAGCAGTATGGATCAGCAAAAATCTTTTGCCAACTAGTAGATAGATGCCAATAGTAGAAAAATAAAATTTAATACCTTCCATTTAGCATTTTAAGCTCTAGTGTTATACAGTACTGATAGCACTAACATATGGCCTTTGACATTATGTCTAAATTAATCAGAGCCCATGTTCTTAGTGTTCTTTTAAGCTTTAAAAAAAGAAGTTGTTTTATGGTTTCTTTTCCTTTAAAATCTCAGTGATTTTAAGACCAAAATAAGGAGGCAAGAAAGGAGGGTGTTTATCACAAACAAAAGAAGAACACACTTAAGCAACAGGTGATCACTTGAACCGTCAAGTGGTTCAAGACATGAATTACCACTGTGAAAATTAACATCATTACAACCAAGCCAGGTATAAAGCTGAGGCCTATGTGTAAATATTCTAAGATGGACCAAACTGAATTGTGATTGTACCAACTACTGTTCTTCAACATTGCTCTTCAATTACCAGGATACACAGCCACAGTTTCTGAGGATTTGTTTTTGAGAGAAACTGAGAATACATACAAGCTACTGAAAAAACGTGATTCCAGTCCTCTGCAGCTCCCTGTGGATTTTGATGAAATTTGGAACACCTTACACCTTGAAAAAGCATTATGTAGTTGGCAAGTTAAGCTCCTGATTTGAGAAGTGCTTAATACAAACCATTAGGGACAGAGCTGCAATTAACTGGTAAATTTGCAAGCCTCTTTTTTACAGAATCAGTTATGAACTACTAATCTAGAGAAAATCAGTGCTGTATTTCAATTTCCGTAAACTGTAATTTATTGTGTAACGAGGGCTTCCTGGCAATACAAGTTAGACTGTGGCTTCTTAGTTTAAAAAAAAAAAAACAAAAAACAAGTCTCAAACCAGAACAGAATCTGTGCAAGTTTTCAAGAAAGCTGACATTATATTTCAACTACATTCTACATCACCATTGCCTAGGCTCACTCAGCCCAGGGGTTTTGCTGTCTGACTCTGGAATTACTATTTTCTTTACTGACTTGTGCCTAGAAACCTTCTAAATGAATTACGCTCTGCCCAGTGTCAAAGTTGCCATATAATATAAACATTTGCTTAGAGTTATCACTATTACACTTAATTTATTGAGATAAATAAGGAATTCCTTGGCACAACTAGTATTTTACACCATAAAGAGCAAGCTATTTTGAAAATAGTCAGGATTATGAGTTCATGAGTAATTACTGACATAAATCAATAGATGGTGGAAATATTGATTATACATTCACTGTTAATTTTCTGACACCATATCACAAGAATGTGGCCATCATATCTTTCACTTGAGTCTTCCAAAAAAGCCAGAAATAAATACAGAATTTCAGGCTCTGGCAAAGACTTAATAATCAGTTAATGACTCTTCAGAGAAAATCCTTGTATGTCACTGCATCATCAGACTTTGAACGATCCATGAAATAACTTATTACCTCCTTCACAATTAGTGTAAGATGTTAATATGGGTTAAAGGGAACTTTCCAACAAAATGAAGGAAATATGATAACTGTCATAGGTTGTACTTTTCCCAGTTGTGGTGAATGGCAGTTAAATGTCATCTCCACCTTTAATGCGTTCTGCTTTGATGGAGCCGGGCAGGAGAAATATGTTCAAAGATCAGCATTTTATATTACTTCATGAGACTAGAAGTTATTAGCCTGAGTTCCTAGGACCGGGCAGTATAATTTCAGAAAGTTTATATGGGGTTAAACGGGAAAGAGGAGAATTTAATTGCAAGGGATAAGAGCAGATTAATTATAATCCATTCATTTTGTGAATTAGGGCATGTACCTGTATGTTTTTGTCAAGGAAAATTCTACCAGATGAGGAAGGCAGAAGCTACACTGGACATACAAATAATATAAGGAACCATGTGGTGTGCAGACACTAGGGAGGAGCAAAAGACATCAAAGTAAACTGGCCATGTTGGCTAGAGTAAAAATGAGCAAAGATAAATACAAATAAATTAAGTCTGAAAATTAAAAGGAAATTACTAGTCCTTATAAGCAATGGGGGAATCGTTCTAATTAGTTTTCAAATGCAGGTTGATGAATTTATTACCAATAATCCATCAAGCTGCAGTTGTAATCACTGGAAACTGAAATCAGTTTTTCCCTGCTAGAGCACATCCCCTGAGCTTGCTTTCCCTAAGTGCACGGGTCTCCTGGATTTTCACCCTGAAAATACGTAATTACATTTTATGTCTGCAAACACAGTTTTAATGAGAATTACCCTGTGAAAGGCCACAATTTGTTGGCCTTTTCTGAGAAACATCAACTGTATATGTGCTGCCACTATTGCAGCCTCTGCCATAGGTCACACATTTCCAGAAACCAGCCATCTATACCTTTTCAGAGAAGCGTTTCTTAGCAAGGTTGCAACAGCACCTCAACAGGAGGTACTTTTGATTAGACCTAGTAGAACTGCTCATAGCTGAAATTTTAGTGCTATAGACTCTTTGCTTTATAGGACCAGACCCAGGTCTGGCCTTCTGGACCCACTTCTTACTAATGAGACCCTGATGCAGCCCTGAGCTGGGGCATTTTATTAGTACAACGTATTTATTTACAAGTTCCCCCTTCCTCAAGCAGAGAGGTTTAACAATTAAGATGTGTATAAATGTGGTGGTGCATTCCTCGTGCTTCCTCGCTGATTTTCATGAGACTGTTAAATTGTGTTTACCCCACAGAGAGGTCACTCTCTTCACCATTGCAAGCAAGCTGTGATGATGACTTCCCTGGTAAAACAACAGACAGTAATGTCATCTTAAAAATCGCTAAGATCTGTGTTTAGCACAACACAAATTAAACTTCTGATTTAATTCATGCAATGACCAGGCAGACAAGAGCCTTTAGACTGAAAATGAGACCTGTATGATTTGTCTGAATCTGAATCATGAATATGCCAAATAATTAATAGTCACATGTCTCAGTTTAAAATATACTGTCATATATGTATGCTACTAGATTTATTTCATTCATTTTGAACAACTGTATACTCATGCCTGCTACAAAGTGTACATCTCCTTTAGCTGTATTGTACCTGCTTTAAAAGTAATAAAATTAAACTGAAGATTATCTCTTTATTGAGTCTACCGATTCATTCTTAAATATGGCAAAAACATGTTGCATAATGTTTTATCTCTGCATTTTGAAATTATGACTTTAAATAACTTTTTTAGGACATTTTAACAATAGATCAAAATCGATCGATGAAATCCAGTTAATTTTAAAGTACAAGGAAACCAAGTTCATTTTAGATGGCAGCCTGATTCACTTTTTCTCCCTCATATCACAGTTTTGCTCTACTTCACACTGTATTTGGGTAGCCTGTCCTTTTTAACTAGGGAAGGAGATGGCATCTGTACTTTGTAAAATTTACTGCTGGGCAAATACCATTACACCTGCTTTTGGCAATGTCATCAACAGTCAAAGGTCTGTCCAGAATGGAACAGCAGCAACCCCATAACTCCAGCTGTGGTCTTCCAAAGGCTACTAGACCTGGATGGAAGGAGGGCAACTTGAGACATGAATTATTTTGTACAATCTCCTGTACACCAACCCTCCAAACACCAGCTTTCCCCTTTGATGCTGGAACCAGACTAGAATTGAATAGCCAGGTAGCTGGCTATTTATAATAGGCTATTGTACGAGGCAGCCTATTTTTACACATGCCAAGTACACGAACAGGCCTTTATGGCCTGTCAGGTAGTATCTTTCAAATGCTAAACAAGGCTTCAGGCACAGTTTTGCAACTATGCGTTTTACCAAAGGTGAAACGATCCTCTAAATCCAGGGAAAAGATGCTCCATGCACATGTAAACTCATGTTTTACTTTATGACAAAACCTCTATAAAGGAGGCAACATCTGCATAATCAGCAGCTGTTCACAAAGGCCTTGCTCTTGCAGCAGATGGGCCGGCTAACGACAGTGAGCATGACCCATGCTGAGAAATCCCTCCTCAAAAATATCTATTTTAAAAAGGCACCTTTTAGACTTTCCCATTCTAAAGGTACAACACAGAAGTTATTTTGCAATTCTTACTTTGCATATCTTCCTGCACACAGCCTGCTCAAGAAAACTTTCCTTTTCCTTTTTTAATAAAATATTTAATGTGTTTGGTATTCATACTCTGTTATTAAATTACAGTTGGCCTTTGAAATCACCTTTAGAGAAAGCAAAAATATCAACACGGGCTGTTTCAAAAAAAGCTATTACTTTTTTATTTTTTTACAGTTTTGGATGTAGAATAAGAATGTCTATTAAACTGTTAGTTATAAAGTGCCTACACAACTGCAGGAGTGTTATGTTTGGTTCCACCAAACCTCTACTATAAATTCACAGTGTCACATGCTGCTCATTTCTGAAATACTCCAACATAAAATGGTTTCAGAGAAAGAACGGGGTCTTAGGCAGCAGATTCAGACAAGCTCCAGAATGTTTTGAATTCTTCTTTTGGGATCATAAATAAAGTTTGATGCTGGGAATTGAAAAATCGTTGACATATAATTTGTCTCTGAGATGCATTGTGAACTGACTCAGCTGCTGCAGCCACGAAACGATAAAACATTCTGATGTAACCTACCCTGCTTTTGGCATCGTGTTTCATACCTCCCTCTAGAAAATCTCACTTAAATCTAAGGTATTTGTGGATTTTTCTTCCTTCCCAACATGGAAGAAACAGCATTTTCCCACTAGTTCCAACCACGGATCAGTTTAAAATCTGCAACAGAAACCACAGACCTCACTTTAATGAGGCAATCTAGTCCTATTCCTATTTAGCCATAGTGCACTGGCTACAATTCCATCTTGTTAACCACCCTATTCATCTATATCCATCAATCTCAATGGATGAAACAAGCACTGACACTAATAACTTTGCTGCCAGTTTCTGGATGCTGCTGAATGGAAAGAATAAATGCAGCTCTTCTACAGAACTCTTCTACAGAATGTGAGCTTTATCCTGTTCTCCCCTGAAAATATTTGACTATTTCTGAGAGAAAGAGTCTGAAGATGCTGCACTGATATTATTTAACATTAGGCATTACTATCACCTATGTTCACAGAAATATCCTGATACCCATTTCCATACAACTTGACATTGCACAGGCTTCTTGAAAACAGCAGAAGAGGCTGTTCTGACTTGTAAACTAACAACTTCTGAAACATCGTCTAAAAGTCCTGCCTAGAAAGGACTATCTCTTACACACTTTGCAAAAAGACTAACTGCTATATTAATACATTATAAAAAGCTAGAAGATTGAGTTCCCACCTCACTGTACCCTCAGTCATATCATTAACAGTTCGTTCCTTTCTTTTAAGACTGGTAATATTGAATCAAACTACTTCCAGCTTCACATTATTTCATATATACAATATAATATGTATATTTTATATGTAATATTGTATCCTAGGTACACTTACATACATCCTATAAAAACTGGTTGCTCCCTATCCTTGGCTATCTTCCATATATCATACCTACTGTTACAAATTCGCAAGGCTCAAATGCTGCATATAACAGTAATTACCATTTTTTTCAGTTACAGATCAACCACTAACAAAGTCCAACTGCTTTCCTAAACCAGCTGAGTAAGACCTCATTAAACAAGGAACATAACTTTAGGCAAAAAATTTGCATTCAGGAATAAAAAATGGGTATTAGACTATCGCATTTAACAGTATCTGGGCATTATCTGCCTCACTCTGCAAATTACAATATTTGATCTTTGCCAAAAGTAGAAGCACATAGTTTAATATGATAACATAGGACCTACTGTGAGGTAACACAGTCCAAAAAAATCATAACCAGGTCATAAACGTTAAAATGCAAAAGGAAATGCCTGTTATTCATCTTCCAGGCAGTATTCAGACATTCATGAAATTGAAAGTTAATGTACCAGAGACTTTCATTATCTGACCCATTCTATACTATCCATTAGAATCCCATAGTACTGGAGACAGAGGACCAATATGTCACTAATACAAGACGGAAAAGGTCACGAAAACTAAGCATCAATAAGGCATTACTTCTCTATTAAATTTCACAACACTCAGCAGAAAACACACTTGCTGAAACCAGAATATTTTATTATGTAATGCAGCTAAACTGAGAGAAATATATGTTTACCAAGGCAAGGGCATAATGATTAGTTGTCGAGTGAACATAATGACTTTTTTCCTACACTTCCTCATTAAAGACATTTTGTTTCTTTAAAAAAAGAAAAATACCACATGATTTGTTTTCTTATTAAGGTTATTTCTTACACTAGAACAATGTTGTTCCTTTGGCTATAGCAAAGGTTTCCTTTCAAACCACTGAAAATACAATATTTATTTATATTGTAAAGTCAAGACAAATTTGCTTTCTGTTTCCTCTAGTGGAATATTTCATTTATTTAGAAAAGCTTTCAGTAAGAACAATATCACTACTACTGCAACATCATTTTCATGTAGAAAGATGATGTACTGATTCCCTTGAGCTTTCTCCACCCATTTCTCCCCTAACGTTGTTTCCCAAGCCCCTCCTTTTACATTGCTTTTACTACACAGCTGAGAAAAATGCACAGCAGAAACCATGAATAAGTGATTAAATTATTATGCAGCAACTTATAAAAATACTCTTACTTTACCATTTGTTATTACAGAAAATATTTGAACATTCAGAATATTTATTTAAAGTGCTGGAATTGGGGTTTTTGTGAGGCTAAGCTCACTGTCAAAGGCCTTGGGATTCATTCAGACTATAACCACTTTCTTCATACTACTCTACCCAGAGGAGGGTAAAGAGGAGGACTTCTCACAGTAGACCCTTCATCCACATAAATGGAAAGCAGGCAGGTGGTTGCTTGCTGGTGGACATTGTCCCACAAGATTTCATTCACCACTTCAGGGCTTTTGGGGAATGGCACAGGAAAAAATGGTTGCAGCTGGCCAAGATCTATCTTGATACATTGGTTTAACGTTACTATGATTTACAGTATCACTGATAAATATCTAGAGAGTGGGAAAAAATGAATTTAAATGTAGAGGAATACATGCAATTCTTCCAGCAAAAGAGTCTCTATAAAAATTATTTGAAATAGTTTTAATAATATTTAATTTAATAATATTTAATAATAAAAGCAGCTTGTAGACTGACTAGAGTAGACGGGGCATTATAAAGAAGATGATGAATAAAGAAAATGAAAATATGATGACATTAAGGAAAGGAGATCACAGGAAGGAAATTTTAATTTAAGATTCTTAAAAGTAGACTGGACAAAGTAACACAACTTACTAAAAAACACGCATGACTTTAAGATTAACTTTAGACTGTCTGTCTCTAAGATTTTTTTTTTAAACCAGAAGAATTACTAAAAGAAGATAATTGCAGCTAAAGAAATTCAGAACTGCTGAGTGAGAAAAAGTTAACAACAGGGCTTGAACACAAACTATTGCCTTGTGACTCTCAGTGTCTGGGCTTAAATTCCTTGCCATTGCATCAGTGGGCATGGGAAATTCTCTCTTCTCATCAGCTCAGGGGCCATCAACTTCCAGTTTTCCCTGACTCTCCCCTGCTGTGCCACAGCCAAAGGCTCCTGCTGGCTGACCCACTCTACTCTGACGTGGGTGGAAGTGGAAGCTCTTGGGAAAGAGAAACCTTCTCCGGCATCCTCTCCAGAAGGCTAAACCCAAGAAATGATGACCAGGTTGCAGGAAGAAACATCATCCCTCTTCTCCCATCTTTCCTTAATGATTTAAAATTCAATATTTAACCAATACGAAAAAACATCCTAAGAGTCCTATGACAGAATACTATATTCAATTATGATATTAATCATAGGGCACATTTAAAGCATCTGCATTTATTTAAAATTCCACTGTTTGAGGAGGAGACAGAAAGACACTTTTTAGATATTTTTCATTCTTGCTTTGGTAAAAAATTTGCAATGGCCTGTGACACAATTTTTATTCAGAAAGTTGGTTTTTTAACCGTGCTTGAAAGACAGAATCAATAGTAACCCAGACAAGGTTAGCAGTTACTGGCTAACCTCTGTCCAAGCTAGTAGGCCCCTGAGGCACATGGAACATATGCAAAATCAAAGTTAATAATGCTGAAAAAAAAATATACTTCTAAATCCCTGCTACTTGATGTTGCCTCCTGTCCAATGTGCTCAATGTGTTTGAAATAACAGACAATAACACAATAGTTCTTTTAGTTCTTTCCTATCCTAATCGCCTTTTTTTTTTTTTTTTTTGCAAACCAGTATTATATATGTAAAAGCCAAACTCAGAGAAAGAAGTTAATACTGAATTTTGTTAAAATTAGTCTGTAAAAGACAAGAAAGTTTATTGGAGTTTTATTGTTGGTTTTGGTTTGAGTTTTGGTTTGGGTATTTTTTTACATTACTGGAATTCCTTGAATCAAAATGTCTGGATAAAATGGTTGTATCACTGTGCTCATTAACCTCTACTGAGGGCTAGACTGAACTGGAGCATCAAATGACGTGACTGCTCCTCTTCTAAGAATCAGTCTGAACTTTTCAGCTCTCCTTTGAAATAAAGTTGTTATTCACATGACGTCTTCTGCCTCCAGATGTGCTATTCTAGAGTGACCCCAATACATTAAGACATAATATTACAATATTGGATTACAATCTGGTAATTTTAAGTTTGGTAATATGATGCCTTACTAATTTATTTAACCTCTGCTCATGATAAATTTAGCAAACAAGTGAATAGTTCCAAGTACTGCAATTTTAAGAGAACTGCTTTTATTTTAGTAGATTACAGCGACACACCCCATATGTCTGTACATAAAGAGATCAATATTATGGAACTAAGCATTAGAACCCAGAATCTATATTGTCCAAAAGGTAACTCAGTCAGCTACACTTCAATAATAGGCCAGGACATAATTTTTTTATTTGGAAGACATTAGAGGGCAAGTAAAGCTTTGGTTTAGATTTAACTTGGCTGTACCCCCAAAATAAATATCACTAACCAAACCCCCAAAATCTCTTAAAGTAACAAGGGACCGCACAACATTAAAAATAGAGCACTGCACAATATTATAGCTTGAACAGGCTATGAAAAACATTCAATAAAGTTTCTCAAGATACCAATTTATTTATTTGACATACTTCCATGTATTATTGCCACCATTTACCACTATTTACTTTAATTAGATTAGATTTGTTATAGAAGAATCTGGTGCAATGAATAATAATAAATTCTGTTCATTCATATGGTTTTAATTTTGCTCCTATAGAACAAAAATGGTATTTCCTACCTTGGCTACTAGTTCAGAGAGTGCAAAACCTGTCACAACAACTCTTTCAAAACCTTGTGTTAGTCATAACTGAGTTTCCATGATCTGCTGCTAGAGTTTCATTGAACATAGCTGCACAGCCACATGTAACAGAGCACTGTTCTACTGAACCTTCTGTATCTTATTATGAGTGGCACCGAAATTGATGCATAGGTGGGGGGAGAAAGATAAGCCCCTCCTCCCCTGCCAATAACATCTCTGCAAAAAATGTGAAAAGCTTGAAACTTTCATCCATGTTTAATTAACTGGTTTATGGATGTGGAAGGATAAAGGTGGGGGACTAGAGATTTTTTTC
Organism: Scolopax mira; assembly: GCA_004320125.1. NCBI lineage: Eukaryota > Metazoa > Chordata > Aves > Charadriiformes > Scolopacidae > Scolopax > Scolopax mira. Next base: position 120,360 of record BJBW01004567.1, on the reverse strand, counting down.
AGTAAGTAGGAGTCCTGAATTTAATTCTTTCTCCATCTAGAGCAACTTCTGCATTAACAGCAGATTTAGGGACCACTTTCTACTGAACTTGTCATAGGAATGCCACCACAAAAATACTGGAGAGCTTATGATTAGTTTTGCAAAGCTATTATGCATATATTCACGCTCATTCCAACTAGCAGTTAATTGTTGAACACACATAAACAATATATGCGCTATCACTCTCATTTCATATAAATGAGAACTAGAATCAAAACAAAAGATCACAAGAAAAGTGCTTGGATGGAAAAATCTACTATCAAATCACAACGCTAACTCTTATCAATTACTGCATTACAAAATCTCCTTTTCTCCCTCAAACCCTTGCTTCCTAGACCCTTGCTTCAAAACGAATTCTACAGGAATGGTCAGGATTCCATGGTGCAGATGGCAGCCTAGAGCACTTGTGGTGTCTCCACATTCTCCTTTTTCCTTTGATACAGGATTGCCTCTCTGTGCCAGTTCCCCCACAATGACAGGACAAAAATGACAGCTCTCTTCTGGTATCTCAAAGTATAAGGAAAACCTGTTTGCTGGCTAAAGAAAAATGGAAAGGACTATAGCTCATCACCATGCTGTCTTATGCAGGTGGAGCACAGGTGAAGCTGTGCAATCTCATGGGAGAATTCCTTCCATGACAAATTGCAGATTTAATACCACACACCTTATTTAAGTTTATCATTATTTTCTAACACAGTGGGAAAAAAAACACAGAACAAAATGGCAAGACTCTTTTTTTCCTGCAAGTGATGAAAAAGCTAAATTGCCTTGTTATCCTTTCACATGATCTCTGTCTTCCAACAGTGGGCTGCACTCCAAGAGCAACAAGCTTTTGGAGAAAAAGAGAATCAAGGTGCAAAAAGAAGGGCCATACAGATGCTGCTAGAGATAGAAATTAAAGGAAGAGAAGAAGGAAGAAGCCGGAAAGGAGCTATATTCTCACATTAGACAAGATGAGAATGAGGATTATACTAACCTTTGTGCCTAATCCTTCTTCCTGGGCATGGAAAAGCAGTATCAAATACTTTCACAACTGTGAGAAGAGGGGGCAGCAGGCTTAAGCAAAGAGAAAGAAATGGTGCCCTGAAGGCCTGCTACTTATCCAGGGTGCAATTGTGTGTAACAGCAGAGAAGACCTGAGGAAGGAGTGGAGGCCAGCATTAATTCATTTCATTTGGCCAAGATACTAGAATTAAAATACTTTATTTGGCTGGGCAGAATTCAATTGCAAAAGGGTTAAACTGATTATTCTGAACACAGAAATTATTTATTTCAGAGATGTAAAGATTTATGGATGGAGACTAACCAAAGAAATGCAGGCGTGAGAACTGGTAGCATCACAGAGCATTTGTCATCTCCTTTCAGGTAAACTGCTTAATGCTTTACTATTTGGGGACTGGGAGATTTGCCCTTAGGAAGAATCCTTAGAAAACAACATCTATAAATATTTGGCTTGCCTAAAGTCTTGGCAAAACACATTTCTAAACAATTTATCTAAGTAAACAAAAGCTCTGAAACTAAGCACCAAATGGTACACATAAAGATCAAATGATTGTGTGCACTCACCTAACTTACACGTGGCAATGAATGATGAATGCTTGTTAAAAAGTACTCAAATACTTTCAGATGCCTCACTGAGACCCTTCTGAAAATATCACTTCGATATTTTATTGAATTGTTTATTTTTCCAAGTAGAAGATTAACGCCAGAAAAAATCAGGTGTGAATGAATCTTTCACATGTCAAGCTTTTAATTGCATGGCACCTATGTTATAAAGCAGAATAAAGAAACACTGTCTTGAATGAAATACTGCAAATGCCAACAGGTTGGATGGAAATAATTTTCTCTTCCTTCTTTGGGCTTTTACATGGCAAAGATAAAAATTAGCATCAATCATATGCTGGCAAACAACTCAAGAGTATTCAGTTTGAGTAGACTGATGGGACTCATCTCAAGTGGGTGTGAATCTAAAATGCATCAGCAGTGAATAAGACTCTGCAATCTTCTCGGCACGTGAGTATGAGGGATGCTGGCACCCACCCTTCTCTGCAGTGGCAGCACGTGTATGGTGGCAACATTACAGTATTAATTCTACAGGGTGTGACTCAGTTTGTTTCTCACTTTCAGAATTTGCATTTTATCTAACTTCTGTGTGAGAACAGCTGCTCCTTACCCAAGAAGACTGTGTGCACAAAAAGCTTCCACAGTAATAACTTCAGACTTTTCAGTTTAGGGTTAATGCTGGAAGAAAATCTAACACTCATTTTAAATATACCTTCCCTCACCTTAAACGTGAGGAACCTGAACCTTCAGTTCCTGAGAACCAATTCATTTCACCCAAACAAATCAATCTCTATTTGCAGTCCAAGTTAGTCTGTCACAAATGCATTCACAAAGGCCTATTTTTGTCCTAATTCATTTAGCTCATTCATTTTCTCTTCTATACCTTTCCCTGGCCAAAGAAGATGATCTCATTAAGATTCCTGTTAAAAGTAGCACAGTGTTGGCTGAAGTTTCCTTTGTACTCTTGCCAGAAGAGATTGATCGACAATAATAATAAACCGTATTGTAGCTAGTCCCAATATTGAAAGCAAAGCAGTGGCTAATGCCAGGTATAACAGGACCAACATTTTGAAACAGGCAGGGAAACAAAATGGGCCCACATACCTGGCAGCAATAAGAGTCCCTCCATTGATGGATGGGAATAAATATAAAGGCTGATAGCACAGTAATAAAACAATGATGATAGCCCAAAATTATTTATTACAAGGCAAGAACACTGCTGCCTGCTCAGGCTCTGCTGTAAATGGAAGCCGACATCAATGGATGACTCTCAGTGAGAAAACATGGCCCATTTTAATTTGGGAAGTGTCATCTCATTTTTTCAGGTGAAAGCCATTATCAGAGGTGACAATGATCTATAGCGAATCAAAAGAAATAATAAAAACCTGTACTTAACCCTTCAGTCCAGTACACTTACTACAGATAGCAACTTCCTTACTAACACCAAAACAACACCCTAGGCAGTTGAAAAACACCAACATCTTCTTGGAAATCAAAAGTCCTAGTGGGTTTATTAAAAAAGAACCAGAAGTGATACTGGTATAATATTTTCTTTGAGAATATTACAATCAGCCAATACTACTCAGAGAATGTCTACCACTGAGAAATAGGGCACCCCATCAGAAATAATGAAAGAGCACAGAATAAAAACCTGGAATAAAGTAAAAATTGGATTAATTGTGTTCAATAACTCCTAGAGAGTCGTGTCACCGAGAGAAAGATTTCTTCTCACTGTTACCTGCCTTAATATAGCTAAACCTATATTGACATATTTAAGACAGATAATGTGCAAAAGAAGCCTTATGGCACATCCCATATAAGTTCTATGGCCTCCAGTAAAACGTTACCATAGAAACACTTTTGCCACAAGGAAGGTGTACTTTTGCAAAGGACCTGGGGGTAAACATTCAGATTCCCATGGCAACTGTTGTGTCCAAAGGCTGAAGTATCATGTGCCAGTGTCTTTTGGAGCAGCATACAGGAGAAAGAAGAAAAAGAAAAAAAAACTCCACCCAATATTTTCTCTATTGGAACTGGTAATCATAGCTGGCAATTATTCAAGGCACCTAAGTGAAGGTGGAATAGCTACAGATAGTATTTTGAGTTAAAAACTGTATGTGAGCGGGATAATAAAGTAATAGAAAACACAATGAGAAACTTGTATGGATTAAAATGACAGCAAATATTCTGAAACACACTCAGTGAGTAACACCTATTGGGGCTTTATGTTTCTAAAGTCAGAAGAGGGTCTCCAAATTCCCCAAACATACTTAATACAAAAAGAACTACAGTAAAAAAAAATCAGTCCTTTTTGTCCATCAGATTTTATACTTCCCAAGACAAGAAATTACTTTATTTTCCTGTCATGCATTCAACCACCACCACTTGCTGGAAAAAGATCTCACCTGGAGAAGACAGTCCTGACAAATGTTAAGAGTAAGACTTTCCTGAAGGAGGGCTACACATTTCTCATATTTTAGCAACTTTCCTATCAGCTAATCTAAAGTACCCCGTGGAATTACTAACAAACAGCATTATTTAAAAGCAGACTGACAGATAGTACTTGTATTTTTAAATTATGTAAATCCATACTTCTACTGACAAATCAGAAGATATTTTTGAGAACCTCTCTAGCCATCCTGCCATTGTTTTCTTTTCTCCTAAACTACCTCCCCAAAGATTGCTTCTGCAGTCTTTCATATCTCATAGTTTTGTTCTGTAGATCTTAGGTTCAGGTCAACCAAAATTATCAACTGTCTTCCCATGAAATCTAAGAAGTTAAAATGATCTGCATTTCATGTCCTGCTAAATAGGTCTTCACATGGGACCCATTTCATTCTCTGTGATTTTTTCCCCACTAGTTATCTACACACCTGGAGTATTTTAAATAATTATTTAACAAATTGTTCTAGATACTCTCTTGCTGAAAAGTATGCTGAAGAAGGATGGGTATTTTCTCCACTAATGTGCAAATAATGCTCCACGATCCTTTATAGTGGGTCTAACCTTAGTAAATGAGTCAATAAAAACAGAAGTGAAAGAAAAGGATAGTGCTTTTTTTTATATATTTGTTAGAGCCATATGTGATCCCTGGTTTAATTTTTAGATTTGGATTTTTTTTCCTTTCCTGTGCTTTGAACCTCTATAATATGATCAAATAGAACAATTTGTACTTTCCTTACTCTTGTCCCTTTAAAAAATGCTAAATGCAGAAATGCACTGAAAATACAGAAGGCAAGAATTGATAAACTTGAAACCTTGCTCTTCTTTGCCTAAGAAGCAGCCCTGTTCTTTAAGTGATCAAGGATAACCTTTTATGTATGCATTACATACAGTCAGTAATGTCTTAGGTATATAGATGAAAGTGGTGGACAATGGTTAACAGTACCTACTGGCTGTAATTTTTCTCTTCACTAATAGCTACTGCATTAGTTTGTGACAACCAAAGTTGCATTCAAGTAGTTCAGTTGAGAAAATCCCAGAACAGGAACAGACAGGTAGATTTTTTTTAATTCCAACCAAACTTTTCAGAGGATGGAAAATCCTACTTTAGATCTGAGAGCCACGTTATACAAAGGAAAAATGCATGAATAAGGATTTGAGATGCATAAGTTGTCAATACTTACTAACTCTATGGGCTCACTGTAACTGCTAATAGGAAATGTTTGTATTGAAATCTCGCTTTAAAAAGAGGACCTCCTATCTGTAAAATTACCAAGGGTTCAGGGAATGATGAGAGTGAAATGATATTAAGTACAATATTTTCCTGCTGGAATTCTTTATACTTAATCTTGCAGATTTAGTTTAAGAATTTGTAAAATTAGAACATGCTGGGAAAAAGATCTAGAGCAGGAAATAAAATTAAAGAACGTTTCTTCCACTGAAATCCAAAGCTTCAGAAAACTAGGATATGGGTATAGTTAACAGTACAGGAATACTAATGTATTTCTCAGATGAATTTTGAAATCTTGTCCTTTCTGAAGCAAAATGAAGGTCAAGTTCTTTCGTGATTGCCTAAGTCAAAAAGCGTGTATATTTTCTAAGCTTAACTGAGAAATACAATGATGCTTATTGTCTGCAAGGTAAATCCCTCTGTTTCTTGTCCTGAAGCCTAAGATACGGATGTCTAGGAATCTGAGAGAAAACCGCTTGTGGATGCTGAATTGGTATCTGTTAAAACTCTGATAGTAATTGAATTATTCCCTTTCTGTGAACTGTCTAGGGACTCTTTTCTCATTCTTATGAATCCTATTGGATCTGGTAAAACTGCTGACCTTTTTTCTTCAGATGTAGGCACTTGTAATAATTAGATGCCTGTTTTCTGAGGTCTTTGAAATGATCTTTATTGAGAACTTGGAAAGTTACCAGCATTATATCTGGTCACTGTCAAAGTAATTGGAGTTCCTTGAGAGCAAATACTTACAAATTCTTAGAAAAAAAAGCATTGGAAATTTTTTCCTGTATCTGAACTAAAACCAGGAGTAATTTTTTAGAATAGCCAAACCTGGGCTGACAATATGGAACCCTTTGGTGAAAATTATGAAAAAGCTGAAAAGTGTCTTCATCTGAAAGATTCTGTCACTACACACATATTATCATTATCAACAAGTTGCTTGTGCACTTCCTGTCACAATCCAGACACGCGTTGCAGACAGGAAAAACAACCCAAGAGGACAAAAAGACAATGCCTAGAAACAGTCTACATTATGGCAAAGCTCAAGACTGGTGACTCAGAGAAACTAACGCAGAAGGGAAAGCTTCTTTTTAAGATGATGAAAAGTCATGAAACTCCAGGACATAAATATTTTTATTTTCAAACCAGGAAGGTCCAGAGTCTGTGAAGAGTCAATACTGTGTGCAAAACTCTCCTTCTGTTGCAAGGAAACTTAAACATAACCCTCCAGAATCCCTTATGGGGAAAAAAAAGATAAATATTTTTGGCAAAAGTGATTCACAACTCTATCTTCACTGACTCTTTTTTGAGAGGTTAAATAAATGTGAGAATGCCTCTCTCTGATTTGGATTATTAAATTTTCTCTTCAATACTTGAAAACTTAAGAGCTCTCTTCAGACAGAAAATGTATACTCGAAGCAATTGCATGCCACCAAATCTAGTTCCCTGCTGTACCAGGCAAGCTGTTGTGTCACATAATCCTGTTTATAAACTTATCAAGTGTCATCTTAAATCTGGTTAGATTTCCTGTTCCCACTGGAAAGCGAGAGCAGTGGTTTTTCAGTACTTGCAGAAGTTTTCTAGGCAAGAGGTACACACAACTGACTAACGTTTATTTGTTCTTGAACAAACATGTACTTTCCTTGATAACCTGCAATCCTAAGAGACCTTATTTGTAGTGATTTCTATATCATTTTCATCTTTCTTGAAGACAGGCATGTCCATTGCATTTCAGAAGGAACCCCATCAACCTTTCAAATAGTTGATACTACTCAGTACAAGGGCTAGAAACACCTTATCATATACCTCTTGCTTTCCTGTGTTTTGCACAGCCAAATCTCATCAGTATTTCATAAACGTCCTATGACTGCCTAATGTACTTCATTTTTTTTTATTCTAACTGATGAGAACTCAAATATAAAAGAAATTATGACTTCTGATGCACAGCTTTGTCTTTTCTACTATTAAAATCCACCTCTTTTTATTCATTTCAGCTGTTGATATTACTCAGTTCATCCTAGTTGTTATTCAACCACTCCTCTGCATTGAGATTGACCCCATCTCTGCTTTATCAGCAAATTTCATTCCTGAATCAAGGTCATTAAGGAGAATATTAAATAAGATTGTTCACTTGATGAAATCCTCTAATATCCTTTTTCCCTGAAATATTTCCACTCTCAAGATAACCCATCATCCTGGGTAGATAAGGAGCATACATGTAATAGACAAAGGGTCAGGAATGAACTCAATTGCTTGGAAACTTTTCCTGGAACCAAAAAAACCTGAAAAATCTGTTAGTATTGTCAAATGTATTACATATTAATGTTAGTGTGGTATAGGTGGTACCAGAACTGTGACTTATTCTGTAGTCCCACACATTGTTGGCCCTTCTCTAAGTCACTACATTATGTTATTCCAAACTCATCCCAGCCTGGCCCCAAGCATGGGGTCAGCACTGTAAGCACAGCTTGTTGACTCCAGCAAGGTTGTAAAGGGGATTTCTACCAGCAAAATGCCATATGTGGGGTCAGGGGCTGCTGGAGGGAAGCTGGGGGGGGGGAAGGGGGGAGGGGCTCTAATGTGGGACAGAGAATCCTCATGAGCTGCAGCAAAAGATCGGATAATATAAGGCAAAATCTCCCAGAGAAATGTCCTCATATCCACAATAAAACCAAGACTGCCTGGAAAGCAGAGCATCAATGAGGCAAAAGAGGGAGACCCAGACTCTTAAAACCTAACCTAAATAATTTCATAACATCATGTATTTTACAGTATCATGATTCTAATTTTTTGGTATCAATACTCTGAAAGGTTCAGATGATACTATGCACCCTCGTACAATAAGGTTCTGCAATCCTTATGGCTTTGCTGAAGTGGTTTTATAACTGTGCAACAAAACGTTGCCCTCTTGCCCTTTAGTCCTGACAGGTTCACAACCATTTAGCCAGTCCACTGGAGCTGGCGGGCCAATGGGGCGAGAAATTAGTCATGCTCAGCAACATTGCTCAGCTAAAAGCCATTGCTAGGCTTAGTAAGATTGCAAGCTAAGCCAGTCTGGCACAAATAAAGAGAAACTGGAAAGAAAGGAGAAAATAATAATAAAAAAAAAAAGTTTAACTGAACCTCTTCAGCATATTCCAGTTAGTTTTGCTCCTGTTGGCCTCTGCAGAGTGACAGTAGAGATAACGGCAGTAAAAGCAGGCGTAGAGATGAGATGGTCCCTAAGGAGGAGGGAGGCCAAACAGCAGGCAGGCAGGCTCTCAGGGCGTGTGGGAGCTTTCTGAGCTGCGGTCGAACCACCAGGTACAAAATGAAGGAGGGAAAAGATGAGAGAGCAAAGGTAAAATGGAGAACTGAAATAGATTGATCTCATCTGAGAGACCTTGATTCAAGCTCATTGCCTTATGATCTGCGGGAGTACAAACTGACTTTTGAAGTGTGCTGGTCTATTTTAGAAGGATCCGTTATCAAAAATTGTGTTTTGGTTGCAACTAGGTTACAAGAATTCACACAGAAATTTGATATAGGCGAGTAAATTCTTGCATTTCTATTGCTCGTCTGCAATAGAAGCCCACAGTTGGCATATAGAGACCATATAGAAACATCCCCAACACAGCCACGTTGGCAGCTTGCTTACAGAAAGGTTACTTACAGAACAGCCTGATGCTATGCTTTTCCTCTGTAGATATGACTCCTTTTTGGGGGGCCAGTCTGTGGAATTTACCATTTTGAGTTAGAGTTAAGTTTTATAGAATAGTTATAAATTGAGTTTTAAAAGCCTTACAAGTACCTCTAAGAAAGATGCCCATAAAATCAAGTCAAAAACAGTTTATTTGAAGATAGAGGCCAATCATATAATGGGAAAAGAGCTGTGCAGCCAATAGCCAAATGAATCAAGAATTAATCTGGAATTTTCACAGAACTTTGAAGAATTAGGCAAGCCTCTGAAAATCCCTTTCTGAGAAAAATAAGTAAGACCTAGGGATTCAAAGAAAAGTCAGTTGTCAATCAGTCTCCAACAGCTGATATTGCATGCAAAGACAAGATGTCAGAATTCAAGGTCAGGATTCTAACTAGGTAGAATCTCTTTCATTAGCGGTTTTCCTTGGATATGAATCAATGTGAGAAAGCAGTAAGAGAAGTCTAGAAATGATCAAAGTGTGATCTGAAAGAAGTTTGTAATGACAGCCTCAAGATCTGTATCAGCACTGGTACAGTACTTGATTATAAAGTCCTCATGCAAGGGAACTTTAGTTTTAAGGATACTCAGTGACTAAGGAAAGTAAAGATACACAACACCTCTCAGTAATTTCACTGTTTTAAAAACTATTATACTGATGCCCCTTTCTTTAGGCCTTCATCAGTTACACATTAGTACTATGAAATAGATAAAGCTAAGAAAAGTCCTCTCTTTCATTTGCAATGGAGCCCTGGAAAATACCCTCACCCATCAAAAAAACACATGAGATGTAATTCATGGGAAGTGAAAGGTATTAGATGCTTTTTAGAAATTGATATGGATAATTCACTGTTTTAAAGGAGGTCATGTCACCTGACAAATCAGGACAGAGTTGCAAGGATCCTTTGTTTTCACCCGCCTCATCCTGCATTTGCAGTACAACAGTGAGGACCCGTAGCTGTTCAAATAAGCAAATATAATTCACAACAGGGTTATTCACATTTGGATCCCAAAAAGTAGAGGCAGAGAAAAAAAGGTTGGAAACTCTGTCTCCGTAACAAGAGGTTAATCAGCTTCTAGCAGAGGGAAACTAGTGCTCTGCTGTAAAGATAACTGTTGGTACTGCAACATAGCATTGAAGACACAAGATTCTCTCTGTGCACTATTCTTATTTAAGTTCTTCCTGGAACTGAATTAAAGAAATCAAAGCATGATTTCATTAGTCAACATTTTAATTTCATATGCTGAGGCCTATTGCTGATACCTTTTTTAGGGGCAAACTGCTCCTACATAGAAGGCATCATTCTTCAAGTTTTACAAATTTTCTGTTCTACGTCTGCTATTTTTACCATCTACATAAATGAAGTTATAAGCACATTATCTATTGACCTCTTTATGAGAAAAATCTAATGTATAAATTAGTAAGACATCCTAAGGTTTAGTAAGTAAAAGTGACATGAAATTTCCTTTTACATTAGCTTAATTACCTAATTGATGCATTTGCTTCATTAAGCTTTAGGTTTTTTCTTTTTTCAAGTAGCAAAATGTTAGCTGCCATGCATGTTAAAAAGGTATCACTTTCAACTGAATGGTTTAAGGTACATTTTAAAGTGATGTTTCTTAGAACCTTTCAGCAAATAAGGGTTCGATTCTGATTTATAACAACGGCATACAGAACAATGTTTAAAAAATTGCACAAATACTAATCAGAACAAAGTTTGCATTATCCACCTTGAATATCTCCACACTAGTTTTGCGTGATAAAGGTTCTTTTCCTGTAGCAAGATGTCCTGTCTTTTAAAGTGCAGCTTTACGGAGTTATGAGATTAGGGAATTCACATTAATATACGTACACACAAAAATTACTATGCAAGTGTCCGCAAAGGACAAAAATTAGTACTCGATAAATGTAATTACTAAAGCCAGTAAAAGAAATTGAACCATATGCAAAAAGCCTATTCTCTTGTAAGAGGTGAAAAGTCTTCTCAACATGAATTAAAGTTAATCATATCAGGATGCAGCACATGTTGAATAGAATAATGGTTACTTACTTATTTAAGCTGTCATATGGGATATTATTGCTTTTCCACAAGACTGTTCTTTTTGTTGAAATTTATTAATAAGAGTATTGAATGCAATCATTAAATATCATTAAATTATGTAGTAGCTCCACTCAGATTGTTGAATCTGCTAGCTAAAAAATGCATATAAACTAAACAAAGAATGAAGCAGCTACACTATTTTACACAGGTTTAGAGAGGTATGTTGTCTCTTCTTCAATTCACTGTCTACTCTGCCTGTGGACATAAAGAAGATTATGGCTACTTTTCATTGACATTTCTGTTTCAGAAACAGATTAGAACGCAGAATAGAATACAAAATATCTTCGGTTTGTGGAAAGAAAAATGCTCACATGTAATTAATGGAATTTTCAGTCAGCCCTGAATAACTACTGTTAAGGTCTACCTATATCAAGGTCGACAGGCTTCCAGCTAGAACTGCTTTTTCAGATTTCCATAAAAAACAACATAATCACAGAGGATGGAACCTGGTGTCACTGCTATACTAAAGTAGCTGGAGAGGTAAGTGAGGTGCTAAAAGATGTCAGAACGCAAAGGAATACTATTTTGGAGATGTGACAAAGTGAAAGACTGTCTATTTGAAAGCTGCAGTAACTGCTCAGAAAACATACAAGCAAGGGGACAAAAATCTGGTTTAAATTTGACTCTTTTCATTCACGTGCACATCTGTTTGAAGCATCAGGGTGAAAAGCAAAGCCTGTATCTCTTTGCTGTGCAGACGAGAACCCGTTCAGGGAGTTGGGTGTTCAATCCACAATATCCTTCCAGTTGCACCGTGGAAGGACTCATTCCCTCATTAGAGATCGTGTGCAGCCTTCTTTGATGGATCCATCTTACTAGTAGAAATTAGACTTTTAATGTGAAGTGTTCTTACACTGATTCAAGTCTCCTTAATAGTCATGTGCTATGGCAACACATCTGAAATCCATGTAGGTAAGCTTTTGCTGATTTATACATAGCTGATCCATGGATTTGACTTGGAGGCTCCACAGGAATTCCATTAAATCTATCATCTGTTTTACCAGATTTGATTATGTCAATGACTGTGTTGCCCCCCCTTCTCCTTTGATTTCACAGGTGGAATGTGCAGAGTATATATGGAAAGGAGTAGGTAGCTGAAATCGCCACGCTTCTGCCTCTGCAGGCTTCCAAATTCAACCTCAAAATACAAACTCACACTTTCATGTTAAAAAATATACGTGCTAATGCCATGCTCCAGTGCATGGCTTATGAAAAAGTTAGCCTAGTGTTAAAAGAGGTGGTGCTGAAAGAAAATAAACTTCACTAGAGATAGAACTAGGTTTTGCCACTATATTGAGTAACTAGAAAAGAAAGGTCCTAAAATATTATAGATTATAACAAGATTATAGATATATAGATATAACCAGATTATAACAAAACTTAATTTTGTTTAGAATATTGGATGCCTGATGAAAGCTTGTACTTCAGTTGAGTGAGTGGCTAAATTTGTGTTGGTCTCAGCAGAGCAGAACTTTCAGAAAAGCCTAAAAATGACACAGAGAAAAGATATAATAACAACAAAAAATCTGGATTCCTTTCTATACTTTGTGACTGTTATAAGGATAACAGGTTTCAGGATACACATATCCACTTTTGAAAATAAATTCTCAGTCTATAAAACCCAAGAGCTAAACCTTTAGTCTATATCAGGACCTATTTCACACATGGCCTTTTGCTTATGGCTTTAGCTTTCCCAAACCCATCCCTGTGCACTTGGAGAGCATCTCTATATCCCTCCTGAGTCGCCTACCCCTTCTTCCACCTCTTGTCTGCTACCTTTTTTTATTTTTGGATTCTGTGAGGACTTCCTTGTTCATCCACACAGGCCTCCTGCTAATATTGCCTGACTTCTTGTCCACAAGGCTGGACCATTATGGAGCTTGGAAGAGGAAAACCTTAAAAATCAACTAGCTGTCCTGGACCCCTCTTCTCTACAGGGCCGTATCCTATGGGGTCCTTATAAGTAGGTCCATCAACAGGCAAAAGCCTGTTCCTACATTAAAATATATTCAGGTATTTTTGGTATATTGGAGAAACTAAGGGAATAGACAAGTTCGTCTCCAGCTGTCCAGCAGGCTCACGGTAATTTTTTCTAGCACCTTCTGTGGCAGGTACTCTAGTGGTATGTCTAAATTAATAAATAATGCAATAGGAGGTCCAATGGTCTGCTTAGGTCTGGTTATCTCACATGATTTTTCATGTGAAGGTGTTTGCCTCCTTGTTCTGTGTGACGGGAGCATCTCTTCTTTGCCCTTTCTCTGGCACAGGTTTAGGAAGTCAGAAACTCACTGGCACTCAGTCAAATTCTGCCATGGACCAGACGACAAAAAATAGTTAATTCGGTAGGGTTTGCAGTCTGCAGCTTTAACTACACAGTGGCACCTGCCATATTGTGTCACTGTGCTCAGCAAACCACTTTTAATGGTCCGTTCAGACTGCCATTACATTTCTCATTTTGATTCTGCACTTATAATACCTTCACTTACAGTCCAAATTATGCAATTTTTAAAACATCTTGAAAGTGGGAAACAAACAGGGACCAAAAATTAGTTTCAGTAACCCTTACTGTGTGGAAATTGAATGATAACACTCCCCGCAGGGGTGCAGAGATTTACAAGTAATCATATCTGTTCGTACCAACCATTCAGATCCCGGACAATATGTAAATACCAGGCTCCCTATAGTGTATCTAATAATTTGCCTATGCTCAATTTCAGCTAATAATTTTTTCCTTTTCAAAACAATTTTGTAAGCTGTAAAAATTTGGTTGAAATCAGATTTGAAGCTTTGTTGATAAAAAGAAAAAGGTTTTGGGGTTTAGCCCCCACGCAACATAACTAGGTACTTTAAATAATCTCTTAATTAAAACCAAACCAAAACAAAGAGAAAAATCTGTACTACACAGCATGAGAGCCTTTAAAATTTCATTAATCTATGATATAACATTGCTGTATGTGATTCCTTTTGACAAACATGAATTTAATAAGAGAAAACTCAAGAAGAACGTGCCTCTTTGAGGGACTTCAGTTACTCTGTGCAATGCCTCCTGTACATGGCATGATGGTCAGTTGTGGGTACTAAGATCAGATAGACATTTGCATTTCAAGAGTTGTGTGTGTACATGAAGTGTATGTACTTTATTGGTGTGGTAGGGAAAAAAGAGGCAGTTACCATTAACCATTCACCTGTCCCTTTTTAGCTAAATCTCTTGGACTGATACACAATAATAGAAACTCCGGCAGATTTTTCCTTTTTCCCCTTTTTCCTGGTGTCTCAGCTATCGATACCTTCCACAGCTTTTTGTTCACTTTAGATAAAACACAGTTTCAGTAATTTTGCCTCATAAAGAAACTGATCTCATGATCAAAAATACGTTACTCAAAACACACATACAGACACACTCAACTCGTATCAAGATGCAGCCACTGCATCTCACCTACACATGAATAGCCCCATCATGACCAGCTTGCTCACTTGCAACATTTCCTGGTTTCTAGCTTCTCTGTTTCCAGGGCAGACATTTCATGCTATACTTTCCCATAGGTAATAGAACTTTTATACATCCTTCAGGTTTTCTTTAAAAGAATTTTCATATTTCACCAGCTGAGTCAATGTAAAGCTTTTCCTGGAAATATTACAGCCTTTACTCCTGCCAGCTCCATCTCCCTTCTGCCTATCCAGTGCTAAACACAGCCACTTCCAGGTAAGTTTGAGAAAGTGAAAATAAAGTAAAGCCCCATGTTGCTGTGCTGTATATCACTTTTACTATGCAAATGATTGTTTAGAGAAGAATAAAAGGCTGTAAATATTTTGAGAAGTGGGCCCCCAGTGCCTCTTCAGTATGCCAAACAGCACCATGGGCTTCGTAATTATGTAATATAGAGAATACCAGCTGTTTTGAATTGTTCTCAGGGGCTTTGGATGATATCGAAATGCTCGGCTCCCCCAGCGAGAGCCATAATCAAGCAAGTAATACCGTAAAGCCAGACCAAATTGACATTGAGTTGTTGGCTCTTAACACACTTTAAACCAGATGTTAATGCTGTACGCTGTGATTTTAAAGTTTGGGGGGCTTTTTTTTCTTACATAAAGCATTATTTATCTGACAAAGCAATGCTCTGGTATGTAGACACTCTCTCAGAAGTTGCTTTCTATATTTTCTGATGAGACAGATAGCCAGATGTTTATTTTCCATTGCGACAGCAAGGAACGGGAGGGGGACTTGCTTTGCCTTCATGAAGTAGAGCAGGGAGGCAGCCAACACACACGTTGTTATGTATGTGGCATGACAATTGCTTAAAGCAAAGTCAGGGGAGCAAACTTGTCGTTTTTACAGTGGCACTAACTGAGAAGAAGTGGCAGCTGCTTTTTGTTGACATGTAAAAATAGCCAAGAGTCTCCTTTTACAAAATTTTTGCAATTGGTTCTCTAGATCTTTACAAAGCAATAGCCACCAGGAATTTCTCCAGAGCTTGTTGTCTTTAGCTCTTTAAAAAAACATAGTATGATACTAGTCACAATAGTATTATATTCATCTTGTGCAATCTAGTTTATTTCAAGCTGTTGGCACAATAGCTACTCCCCTACTGAAGCATTGCAATTGAAGCCCTCCTTTCCACAGACATTACAGATTCCTTCATCATACTGTTAATAATTTTTTACGATGCTAGGACAACTTTCAATCTTTATGACAAGGCAAAGAGCTCCTTCCCTTTGCATACGACACCTTCCCAGGTCAAAGACCTGTAAGCCAAAGAATGAATTATGAATCATTTATCATGTTTTCTATGCCTATGACTGTTAGTGAAGGGGGACATAATTGGAGAGGCTGCTCTTCTTTCTGTTTACAGTAGCAAGTGAAAAAACCACGTATGACCTCCAGGAGATATCTAATGCAACAGTAAGACAGAAAACTCTACTTGCAGTACGGACTGGAGGCCAAGCAATCAGGATGCAGCTGCTACAACAGCCAATCCTCCTCCACAACCAACAAATTCATTACACAGTGCCCACACAAATCCTATTCACAATTTATAATTTTCTCAGAGTGTTAGCCAAAAATCTGACAAGTCTCAAGGACCCAAGGTCTGAAGCTTGGCTGCCATGTGTCATATCCATGACCAGAGACCAGTCATGGTCCCTTCCTCCCCTCCTCATAGCCTTACCAGTTCACCACTCTCATCCCTTGAAAGCCATTCTGCTGGTTTTAAGCTGCTTTGCATGTGACCATCTGATCTGAGATGTGGGAAACATAGAGCGCTAGGAGATTACGGGTGCTGTTAAACGAAACTACTGTGCAAAGGATAGAGTTCAGCAACTGTTTGGCTGAAAGAATACGAGAGGAACACAAGAATGAGCCAGCTTCTTACTGTATAATACCCCAAGGTGAACTATAGTGACATTTCCTCCTTGAGACAATATAGCACAGATTTTATACAAATACGTAGCAGTTCTTCACCAAAAATCATTATAATACCCCTTTATCCTCTTAAATAAGCACTAGAAAATGTTTTACGTATTATCCGTAGCCTCCTTCCACATAGTGATGTTCAAGTAGCAAACAGACAAGCCCTTAGGTAATAGCAATGAGCACAAGCAATTATGTTATCAATTATTCAGATAGATAACTACTTTAAAGAAGAGAACACAGCTGCTTTAATAATTAATGATATTCAGGACATTAACAAACTACAGTGTCACTTATAGCCTACTGGGCAAATATTTTTTTGAGTAATATATAAAAATAAAGGACATATAATGGACTTTCACTTGGGTTACAGACAGATTTTATCAGCATTGCATTTTTAAAGTTATTTTCCACAACAAACTTCTATCCAAAATAAACTTTTTCTTAAAAAGAAGTCTTGTACTTCAATAGTTAGAATTTTGTTTTCTGTTATTTCTTGAGTGTATCTTTTTTAAATTATTTTTTTCTTATCAGTTATATTATTTTGATATATCAAAAAATTACTTTCAATCCTTCTCCCAACTATGTATGGAATCATAGAATCATAGAATCAGCTAGGTTGGAAGGGACCTTTTAAGATCATCTAGTCCAACCAATTAAAAAAAAAAAAAAAACCACACACCCACACAAACCCCACCCCACACCCAAAACACCACCGATCCACCACTAATCCATATCCCCAAGCACTCATCTGCCCTCGAGGCACCTCCAGGGATGGTGCCTCAACCACCTCCCTGGGCAGCTCATTCCAACAGAGTCTGTAAAGAATCCGTATCAAAATGGAAATTTGCATTCTTCCAGGTGAACAGGTGCTAAGACAAACGTCTTGCTTGGAGCTTGCTGGAATGTTAAGAAAGTAAGGACAAGAAAATATACAACCATCTCTGGTATTCATAAAAATAGTTTCTTTTGAGGGGCTTAACAAAAGCTTTCGCACTTAGATTTTTGTACCTAGGATACTAACCCTAGTTTCCACATCTGTTTTATTAGTTTTTGTTAGTTCCATTTATCCCAGATGGAGGGAGGAATAAAGACTTTTGCCCTGAAGAGCACTCAGAGTCTTCTTAAATGGAATAGACTCTTAAATCTATACTTATGTATCTAAGAGGCATGGCTTTTTGGCATGAATAGCAAACAGGTCTCTTTGAAGGCATTCATTGTCTTTTAAAATAACTGAAGGTAGGTTTTTATTCCATGTACATTAAATAATGGAAGAATCTCTAATTTAGTAGGATGGTTCTCATATCATTTAAGATTAAAATCATTACTACAGACCTGTGTCTCCACAAGATCAAGATACTGTGGCAGGCTCAATAGGTGTAATTTCAAGAATTAACCTGGAGCTGATTGTCAGATCAGAGCTACAGTTTTACTGCTTACATTTTCCCTCTAAAAGGTAGTTATCCCCCAGGTTTCTTTCCCACAATCATCTCCTGCAACTGTGCTTCGCTGATTGCTTAAGATTCAAGGACATGACTGTGCAGGAAATTCGTCACAGCAGGCTGGAGGGGTGTTCTATTTTTCTTCAAAAAATTGCTGGCTCCATAGTAATATGTCTTCAGACTTAGTCCAGCACAAGCAAAATAGCTTCTCAGAAAATATCAACACCTGACTCCCAGAAGGAGCAAAAAGCAACACGATTTTTGCTTCATGACAGCCTGGCCTACTGATACAGGGATATTTAGAAAAGGATTTGCATGTGGAAGCAATTTAACTACACTGAAGTTTAAAGTAATAAAAGCTTATTTCAAAAGATAAATGTAATTTCTATTTCAGACCATAGTTATCTGCAAAAGCAACGTGTGATTTCATTGGCTAAACTGATAAATACAGTCTCTTTGCTATTTTTGATATTGAAACCAATGGGACGGATGGTATTAGAAACATGGGGATGAGATCCAAGATCAGCCAGAATCAAATCACAGAGGGAAAGTATACAGCCATTAAGAAAAAAGCTTTAAAATACAGTAAAAAGAGAAGATTTAGAAATAGTAACAACTTCAATTATAGATGGAAATGATAAAACTTCATAACATGGAAGTGAGGCTCAAATAAGACTTGTATTTGGAAAAAGCAATGTAGTACTCATCACATGAGAATGGTGAAAGATTTTTATATCGTGTGAGTAACAAGCAGATAAATACCTAAAATGGGCTAGGGGTAAGGATTACTAGATCAACTTCTTTTTTATAAACACCTCCCAAATCTGACTCCCTTCAGCTAATTGACCAAGGGAAAAACTAGTCAAAAACTAGCAATGTTTTACAGGCTATGTTTTAAAATTTTATTTCTGAGGTGAGAAGAAATAGATTGAGATTATGGAAGATTGTAAAAGATAAAGGGAAAAACTCATTCAGGTATTTCTATAACTAATGTAAGACATTCAGCATTTGCCTTACACACTCCCTGGAAGTATAAGAGTAACCTTCCAGCACCATCATATACATAACATAAACATGTATTTTCAGGATGAACAGCCACGAGTTTCATCAACTTCCAAAGGCCTTTAGTATTCCCACCTGCTATATTCTATTTTTTTCATATACTGTACACCTGCAGGCTAATGGATATATTAACAGCAGTTAAGTATGTACATCTCCAAACAGTCAACTCAAACTGATTACTGGAGTACATATTTACTGCCTGTCTAAGTTGCAACTTAAATTACTGAAGGACTCAAAACAATCTTAGAGGATGATGATAAGCAACATTATGCAAGAAGCATTTACTATTGTTTTAAGCCCTGCCAGAGAGTAGAGATGTGTTGTGACATCATTATGAAAAGAGCAGTTAATAATTTCCATTGAATTAACAGGAAATGACTTGACACTCTAAAAGGAAGAACTATATTTTCTTTCCTCTTCTGAGTATGCACTTGTAAAGCAGTCACATCTTGTCATGATCAGAGGGGAAAAAACCCTCACAAACTTTTTGGAAGAAGTTTTTTCAACCTATTGAATCAAATACACCTAAAATATATTTGGAAGTACTTGTTTATTTGTTATCATCTGCTAGTTCTGCTATAAGCCATGTTTTGGGTCTACCAGAGAAATAACTATCCCTGAAATAATTTTTAGGGCCATTTTAACTCCTTCACTTTAACACACGAAACCTTGGGCCAGAGCAAAGGTTTTTCCTGAGTCAAAGAGTACAATGACTACTTGCTGACAACTCTGACAAATTCCAGTGGCTTTGTCAGTCAAGCCCTTCATTTAAAAAGCCACCACGAATGCTCATCATATTTATCTATATATCCATTAATTCTATTTTTACCACAGTTTATACTCATGAAAATTATATTTATCTGTTACAGATTAACAGCTGTATATATTATAGGTCTATATTAACCCTGACTTCCCAAAAAGTCTTTTCAAAAACTGATGGAACTTCTGCACCTTCCAATCCTCAAGAACCTCAAGAGCGATTTATATTATGAATTATAGGCTGCTGTTAATTACACAAAAATTATGACCAAATACCTTCTAAAAATTAAACAAACCAACTCATTTTCAGCTAATGATGTCTAAAAGATTTAGAGTTGTTAGTCTACTTTCTCTCAACTGCACCTAACTGTATATATACTTCACCTACTTAAAATCAAAATCAACATCCCTTTCAGTTATCCAAAGATAGAAATTTTCTGATTTACTGATTATGCCTAGAAACTGGTTTGTATACAGTGTCTGCTAGTGTGATTCTTTCTCTACTGGCAGAAAGCAACCCCAAGAACACAAATCTTAAACAGCATCCTTCTCAAGAACTTGTGCTTAAATGTAATTGCTTATGATGACTTCCTGTTGTTTCCAGATTTTGGTCATATTTAATTATAATTGAAAATAGCTAAATTTCCATGAGAGAGCTGTTTAGTTGTGAACTTTTGTCACCCTAAAGTCCTTAAACCTAACTCTGAAATGGATTTAACAGAACTGAGCATAGCTGATGTAGATACCTGTCATCTATGTCAGTGCTTCTCAATAAACCCATTTAAACCCTGTCTCACCAGCAACCACTCTGGGCTACTTCTAAGAAACACAAATTTGAGTTATATACAGAAAACATGCATTAGCCATAATGCAACGTTATTTACAAATGTTCATACTAGGTTAAATCGTTCTTCATACAAAGAACATTTATTCTACCATGCAATACATGAGGAAAACATTACTGTAGATAATATACCCACATAAATGACCAAATGATATTTAATATATTGAAATTAGTCTGTGCATACACAATCTAATTTTATTCCAGTTACAAAAGTTTTCTCTAATAAATACACAATAAATGGTATGTGACTGAAACACCAACACATTTTCCTCCAGCCTTGATTCAAGGAGGATTCTCTATGCTTCACCAAGCAGAGAAAGATAGTCTTCTTCCTTGCATCAGACACAAGCAAGTAGATGCTTTTGTATTGTCTCATGACATTTCATCTTAATACAATCTGGTCACAGCAGCTACTGCAGAAAATTGCTTGCAGTTTGCTGGCACCATGGGAGACCATCATTACTGACAAGATTGAGAAACCCATCAATGACAATTCAGGACTCTATCTAACTGTGGCATCCAAGTGCTGTGGTTTTTTATTAGGACTATTTTCTTGCATCTCTTTAATTCTTATTTATGTCCATTGGTCCTTGACTCCCATTGCAATTCAATGCAATAAAGGCTTCAGTTCAACTGAATTCAATCTCAAAAATCATCAAAAAGTAAGATTTATGTACCTCTTTATAGAAAACCTTATGTTGACTACCAATTCAAGTGAGGAGGTGTAAACTCTTCTTCAAGAGTATTACAAAGATGAACATCTATTTCTTCCACAAAGGAATCACACAGGGCAACCTACTCTGTATTATGTCATCATGACATAAGTCACTTTCTCTGTGGATGTTTGGCAGAAACCAGTTACCACCTGAGCCAGCATCTTTGTTTAATAGGTTGGGTTTTTTTGATTGAAACTCATCTGTCATATGGTAAAAAAAGAAATTCACCTTTCAGTCTCATTCTCACTAACTCCAAATCATCACTGCTCTTTAAAAAATATTTTAATTGGGTACCAGAATTATACTTTTGAAAATATATGACTTGCTGAGCTTGCAAATATCACATAGCATCCAGCAAAGAACAAGAACCAAAACACATAGCTCTACTTTTTGGCTTCCTTGTTATTGCACATGGTATCTTATACCTACAAGGAGAAAGACACTAAAATTCTAGAAACAGGACAAAATCCTTTTCATGAATATGGCATAAGACACAAAGATTCATGCTGTCTTCAGCTGAAGTTTATGCAGCTGTTATTCCTATGCTGCAGCAGTTCTCTGCTCATCACATGCATTACAACTCTATTTATTTTTTCATTCAAATCTGCTATTCCATACAGTGGCAAAAATTTACAGCTAGCATTTCCCAAAGCAGAGTTAATCAAATCAGAATCTCATTGGGGGAGGGGAGAAGAGAGTGGGGGGGGAAGAGGAATACTTCTTATTTCTTGTGTTCTTATACTAACCATAAGTCCCTATTTGGAAGATCTCTCGAAGAACTACGTCCCCAGTCTCTCACTGGTAAGTGGCAGGGTATTATTGTTTTTCAATAAGTGATTAAAATCAAAAGCTGTCTCTTTAAATACTTTCAAAACACCTTTTTTTCCAAATTTAGTGGAGATTCCAATTTCTGAGTATCCGATTTGGAGAATTAACTCTGTGGGGTTTTGTGGGTTTGGGTTTTTTTTTTAATGTTATATAGTCAGGCACAGAAAAGAGGTTAGGCAGGAGGGTGCTGAAGATAGCTCGCAAGATTTGTGAAGATATTTAAGAAATAAAATTATCTGGCTGGCCTTCTTTTGTAGCCTTAGGCTTGTCCATCCCAAGTGAAGTCATCACAGACTAGCTTCATTATGGACATCACATTAAACTATAATGTCATGAAACAAGCAGAGTGAATTAGGTCAATGCTAAGAAACAATTCCTCTCTCTTTCATCATTGCATTACACAGATCCAAAGAGAGATACCAGACAGATCATGGTCCTAAGCCAGTATTGGCAAACGCACTAGCAACCCAGCGAGACGCAGCCAAGCATTCCTCTGGGAAAGCGATACTGTGCAAATGGAAAACCAAACCCCACATCTGTGTGCTAGGGTATGCTGACCTGTTCTGAACCATACGTTCAAACGACTCTCAAGCAAAGCACATAGCAAGACCTAGTCATTCTTTACATAAGTAAAATAAATGTAAAAAACACAACAAATAAAAACATATCCGGCACTTAATTACAGTCAGGAAGTAGAAGAATAAACATACAGTTTAAAAAGCCAGGATGTTGTTTTGCTCAAATTCATTTGCTTATGATATTTTTCTTTTTCTAGCCCCAATCTGTTTTTAATCTTTAGACTGTAAACTGTTCTTTGGCCTCTTTACATTCCTCATTGTGATCTTCACTAAAATTTTTGAGTGATACAATGGGATAATTATTACTAATAATACACCTAGGATTTTTTTTTCTTTCTGATACTTCCAAATATTAATTTTTATTAATTTTTAAGATGTATTTTCAATATTCATGTAGTTTTTTGTTTGCAAAAAAATATTTATACAAGGCAAAGATAATTTTACTTTAGCTAACAGGTTTCTTCTTATCAGGTACATTTAAACTTGTACCGAACAATACTTACACTGAAATGGTGTAAAAGACAATATTTAAATATTACAATTTATTGACTTTTGAAGCCTCAGATTTAAGTATAAACTACAATTAAATTTTCAGCTTCACATATGTGATTTTGAGTAAGATTTAGTTTCAACAAGGCTTGCACTGTAGAGGCCCAGCACTCTATGGAGAAGATGAAAAATCTTAATTCTAATTCTGGAGAAAACAGTGTGGGGAAGATCCAGCCTCTTTACCTGTATCTTCTCTCAACATCCCCATGAGACAGTAGCTCCATTTTTTTCTGTCATCTAACTTGATCACCTGTGCCAATTACTCTGTCCTAAGTGTAAGTTATTTACACTCCTCTATCTATACGTCATTTTTATAATGGGGACTGCACAAAAAAGTGTTGTGTTTTAATAGCTTATATAATAGAAATGGCATGATGAAATAAGGTATCACTCTGTGGTCCAAGGAATGGGATCTGATAGATACACAGTCTATACACACTTTTAAAGTAAAGTCATTATTAGAGTTGCTAGGAAGATCAGACTTTTGAAAGGGATATTTTTCCCATGGTTAAAGACTGCTAACCATGACTAAAATCATGGGCCCGCCCCATTAAAGTTGAATCTGTAGAATCTACAGGTCTTCATAAGGTGAACATCTAGCAGTCAAATTACAAAGAAAAAGAAACATTTTCTTCTTTAAACAAAGGCTTGAAAATTATGTTATTAATCTTGTACCCTATATTCATACAAAGATTTGCAAAGAAGAATGAATTTACTCCTAAATAATTTTATGTTCAGTTTTCAAATAGGAAGCGGTAGATGCCACAGGTTAAATGAAATGATACTTAATTTAAGTATAAAAAAAAACCCCAAAACAATAGACTGAAGAAAAATCTATCCAACTCCAAAGTTGGAAAATTAACTGTTCCTTAACCCAAGGTACAGTGGAACTGTATGGATTTCTCCCAGTGAAAAGACCTAGTATTTGTTTCCAGTGTGAGATGTGTCTTTGTATGGCACCCTGTTGAATCAAAGGCGCAGAGAGAAGCCAGGCACAGAGAAGGCTGAAGGTAGCTGCAGTAATTTAGATAGCAATTGTATTATTTACGAGGTAAAACCACAATTGCCCTGCATTTCTGTTCTTTGCAGCAAATACTGTATTTATTTATGAAATTATCTTATTGCATGTCACAAATCCGTACAGAAATACTACAAGTCTCTTCCGCAACACAGTTCAATTTTTTCCCTCAAAACGCTCTACAGCACTGGAAAATGCACATGTGCTTAATCACAGATAAACAGAAATTCACGTGTGCTCAGCCTAATCAACACTTCATGGACACAAGAAAATAGTGATAGAAGATTCATTCACTCCAGGTGTTTCTGGGGGTAGTAGTTTATTCTGTTATTACCTGTGAGATAAGAGTCACATCAGTGTCATGCCTCTATCGCTTGAAGCAGATTTAGGTTGTCTTTTTATAACTTGGAGAAAGATAATAAATAATCACACATACACTTAGAGCAGTGAGAGACTGCCATTAAAAAGTATTCAACATATGTCTAGTTGGATAAAGGCAGTCTCTAACACAAATGTAATTAAAACTAGCTTACATAGAGCGTCTCCAGAGTATGCTGAAGCAATATGGAAGATATGCACATTTAAAATCCCTGGATTTAAATCTCACAGAGCAAAGAATGCAAAATAATGTAGGAGGAGTACTTTCAATGAATTTTAGAATCTCCCCCCCCCCCTCTTTTGCAGGTAGGATCTTAAGTTATTTGGGCACATTTGACAATTTCAGCTTCGGTCTATAAGACAGGTTTTCCATCTGGGTCTCACATTCTGTAGACAACATATGAGATGAGAAACCTGGTTGATATAATCACAAATATATTATTATAGGCGTGCTTAGACTGTTTACTCTTATGCCCACTCTTCAATTTTAGAAATGAAGTGAAGAATCACTTCCATTTCAATTTCCTAGCCACAAAATAGATCTCCTTAGAAGCACCTTAGTCTGTGGAGAAGCATATATCTGTCATCTAAGCTGTGGTATACTTAAGTTCCCCAGAGAAATAAAGTCAGTAGATGTGTTTAGAACAAATCACTCACCACTGAGTAAGGCAGCCCACAGCCTGCACTGACTGAAATGGGAAGCTCACACTGGGCAGGTGAAGCTATGCCTGCCTCTCTGGGGCACCCAGCAGTTAGCTCAGTTGCTGACAGAGGCAGGACCTAGGCGTTCCCAGCCTGAACCCCACGGCTCAGGAGTGCCCTGCTCATCTGACAATAGGTAGGACTGAGAAGGAGCTGCCTCCTCTCAGAGCTGTGAGACTGAGAACAGAAGAGGCAAAGGGCTGAAGAGAAAAAAAGCATGAGAAAGGCTGATATAGTAGCTCCGTTCCCATTCAAGGATCATTGCATATACCTTAAAAATGGTTTTGAGAACAGCGACCAGCCTCCTGAACTCCCAGAGGAATTTGCTCTTCACTAGGATATGTGTTGTGTACTTGACATTTAACTTTAGATTTAGTAGCCTACTATTACAGGAGACTATAGTTTGCAATTTGCAACTACAATTTCCTAGGAAACCATCACAATAACTTACAGAAGCCTAAGCAGCAGGTTAAAGTGCTCATAGTCTAGTCTGCCAGAGCATTTGACTATACCAATGAAAAACCAGCAATTTATGAATGCTTAAATTACATAGGTAGGGGAAGATGGGTCAAGGTCATACGTCTCTGCTTTGCATTTCTTATTTTATACCAAAACAAAATATGCAGGGCAGCTCTCCAAAATTTTTCATGTCATCTAGTTCTGCTGCTGACTTGCTTAAAAACTTGAACTTTATTCTCATGGACTGACTGCGAAAACAATGTGAAGCTGCATTTTCCTTGATATTTCAGATCTCATCAGGAAATGTCCAATTGCTGAGTCAGTAAGTTTTTTAAAAAGCTTCTCCATAAAGCAGCTCTAATACTGGATTACTTCCAGTCTACTTTTTTGTTCCCTTGTTGAATTATGGGGCATGGATTTTTCAAACAAAGCCCTCGCTGCCTGCCATTAATCCTTTTGGGTAAGCAAATCAGTAAGCCTTTTAATCACCAGGATTGATACAACCACTCCTAGCAAAGCATCACAAACCATCTGCCAATTCCACAACCATCAGATCCAAGAGTGAATGAAAGTACAAGATAAACAGCGTGGTACGGAATGCCACAGCTGAATAAAAAATTAGAACCATCACAGGGGACACAGATTACTGCTTTATTGCATCACAATCCATAGAGCAGTTGAATCTCAACATATCATTCCTATTATGGTAGCCTTAGCTCCAAACTGTAAGTCTAAGCATAAACACACTTCTACATATTATGAGAACAGAAGAATGCGGTCACATACCTAACAAATAGTAATATAACATACATTTCCACAGGCTACCTTGTTCCCATGGCTCACAATCATGCCACATCTGCTTCAAAAAAAAAGGTAAAGTCAAAATAAAGAAAAGATTTCATGATTTCTCACTCGCAAAATGTTGTAATTTGTGTCCTATATAGTTATATAAACCAAAAACGGGATGGGATATCAAATGTGATATGAAATATTCCTTCAAAATTCAACAGGACAATCTCACAGTAGACTAGTTGCTAAAATGAGATGCAAAACAAAACCCAGGGCAGGTCTCTCTTGAAACAGTTAAATGAATATGCAGGATGAGAGGGGAGAGAAAGAAGGGTCAGTCTGTCCTTTGTGCATTTAGATTGGAATAATTTATCCATTGATTTTTTTAACATAACTAATCCTCCAACATAAAGGAGAAAAAAAAGTCAACTATGTAAAAACCTAAAATCACTGAAAAAAATAAATATGTCTAACCACTATCACAACTCATAAGAATCAATTCTGGTTTCAAGAAGAACAAAGGAAACAGCTTGGAGCTCTGCTCAAAAGTGCTGGCAACTAGTCTTCTGGGGCCCCTTCTGAGCCTCCCTGAACCTTGCAAAGATCAAAATCCTCACCTCAAGCCTTTCCAGTGTAAATTCAATACTCAGAGAGACAACTATGTAACAGTTACAACCAGAAAAAAAAAAAAAAAAAAAAAGGCCAGCAGTAAATACAGTAAATAGTAACTGTAAAAATTATAATTGCTGTTTATCTTCCCTGTCTCCCGGGTAGAGATTTCCAACTCCATAGACAGCATTAAAAGTTTAGAAACAGAAATTGATTGGGCACTACCACAGATTACAACTCACAGGCGTATACTAAGGCAATCAGTAGAAATGAAGAAGATGACACAGACCTGCAGCTCAGTCTCCCCTAGCATCACATAGTAGCTGCACTCACACTCCATGAGGAGTTCTGCTGGCCATCACATCTTCTGAATCATTCAATGTATAGGCCCCTCTGAATATTCAGGGAGAAGACAATCTCCTTTCTGGATCCTGACTAAGAAGGGTCACCAGATGAACTGGAAATAAAGGTTTCTTCCATGATGCTGAAAGGCCAGAAATTGATTCATTCATGTTCACATTGCTCAGGACTCTCCACCACAGTTATGTCTGGGGCAGAACTAGCTGCAGAGACCAAAACAATGCCTGGGGCTCTTCTGAGGAGCAATGTGGAGGCCCTTAGTTAAGGTCATGCCCTGGGCCTCTTATTATCTGTGCAGACATGCCTATAGAGAGCACAAGGAACATTCTTACTGAGGAAAGAAAAATCATAAGCGTTAAACCTGGGGATTTTTGTTTGCATTTTTTCCTAAAATGCACCAAACTGTTGTTGGCATGATGCAAAAGTTTGGAAGTTTGGCCAGTGCTTTCAAATTTGGATGGCCAAGTTATATACAAATGGAAGCAACCTGATGTATAGAAATGTAGTTAATTGAATTCCTACAATTTGTAGCCTTTGGCAATCAACTTACATAGAATCACAGAATCATTTAGGATTGGAAAAGTTTGTTACTTGGGAAAAGAGACCAACACCCACCTCACTATAACCTCCTTTCAGGTAGGTGTAGCGAGCAATAAGGTCTCCCCTGAGCCTCATTTTTTCCAGATAAAACAATCCCAGTTCCCTCAGCTGTTCCTCATAAGACTTGTGTGCCAGACCCCTCCACACAAGCTCCATTACTCTTCTTTGGATGCTCATTTCAGACGTGGTGTAAACATGGACTTAGATACCTTACTTAAGTACCCCAGTAATAAAGTGTCGGCATGACTATTCAATGTCCAAACAGAAAACCTGCATTAAAATTAGTTCACCTAATTCCAAGTCTTGAAGGACGTTTATCTGCAGGACAATATGCAATACCTATGTCCATTTAAAACTGGTGATATTCACTTAAAAAATATCTGACTTCAAAGGCAGAAGTGACTAAGAGGTAACATTAGAACAGAAGAAAGCTATCCAGAAATGTATTTATTTATTGGCAGCTGTGTCTGAGGAATCAGAGCAAATCAATCAAGAAGAGAGGGAGCTACTAGATGCTGACTGTCTAAGATTGTTAAATCTATTTATTGCACACTATTACAATTTTTAATAACAGTTTTTTATATTTTAAGTTTGAGGCTTACTTGTTTTACACTATTTATTTATTTATTTATTATCTGAGGAGTCATTGCTGGGTGCACTGGGCACTTTGTGGAAATTAATGACCAACACAGATAAATACAGACTACATCGAGGTATTAACCTTTCCAGATGACAGAAGTACCCTTCTGAGGTAATTTATAGAAATTTTACTGCAATAAGAAGTTCAGAAATTATTACTTTCTGCTTTTGAGTACAAGTGTTTTTTGAGAAAAGCTGCAATTTTGTTTGTTTCAATCCTTTCCTAAAGCCTTTGAAAGACCTTCCTGATGTGCTGGGTCTTTCTGAAGGCCTTAGGCTCTGAAATTTGGCACATTCAACCTCAATTTCAATTTCTAATGTTCTGCCAGAAGATCCTGCAGCTCAAAGAATCCGGGGGGTGGGGGTATATGCTTTGTTAAAATTGGTCAGCTAGCCTGCTCCAAATGGAGCAAAAGCTCTGGTATATTCATGGACCAAGCTATGATCTGACTTCAGGTCAGCTATTATCACTTGAATCTTATGAGTCACCATTATTTTAGATTCTTTGAAATATTATGTAAGTAAACCCAGAAAGTTACAGTGTCATACAGGCAGAGCCTCAAAAACTTCCAGAATGCTCCTCCTATTTTCTATATATTCTACCTTTTTAACATTTTTTCAGGGCCTTTTATCTTCAACATCCTACACTCAACCACTATTTCTCACCCTTTCTGCAAAACAATAATGATCCATTTTCATACTTGAGTATTTGATTTTTTATAGTTTTAAAAATATTTCTTATTTAAGACTCCTGTGAAGTGTGAGAAAAAAAAAATGAGTATGTGTTGCAGAGTTCAAGATCTGAAGCACAGGAGAGTTGAAGGCCAAATCAGCTAATTACCAAATCAAAAGAAGACTGATTACCTTTGTACACATGGACCAAAAATGTACTGCTCTCGCATTAATATTGAGGTATTGCTCGAACAGTGGAATCCAGGCTGTACTCTGTAGCGATTGTAATAATTATATGAATTGCGAAGGCACTACTCAGACCTCAAGCAACCCTTGTCCTCAACTCTGACAAAGAAGAGGAGACAGGTGTAGCTGATCCAGACTCAGTGTAGCCTCTTGACCCATGCCAGGTTAAATCTGCTCTGCCACCCAAAGAAGCACTCCTCCCCTCCTGTTTCCCATCCTCCCCTTGAATCAGCATGTAATTTCCGCGAAGCTACTAAAACGCTTGAAAAAAAAGTAATGAAGACATAACAGTAGTTCTGATCCAACATGAGAGACTAGAAAAACTGGAGGAAGAGCATCAAAATGAGCATATTTACTGGCTGGTTTGTGTAAAATTCCTACACAGTCCAGGAAGGAAGCAGAATAACCAGAGTAAGGAGCTGCCCAGGACAGCCTATGTCACTTACGATCTTGGCACTTGATTAGACTGATCTAGTGCATTCCGATCCTGAAAAGGGCAGTTCCTCTTTTCTCCATGCTCTCTGCCTAGTGTTTCTACCCTCCATCAGCTCTGTGAGCTTCAGAGCTTGAGCAATCGCCAACAAATTTTGAAGGGGGTGAGAGATTTTCACTAGAACAAGTCTTGAAGCATTCACCCAAACAAAAGTCAGTGCTGCTACATCAGGTTATTTGTGATTTACTTGAAAGATGCTGAATACTTCCAGGCACTTAAATAAAAATTATATATATAGTTTGATATTCCTAGTTCCTGTAGTGAACCACTACAAAACTATGATTTACAATCAATGCCTTCACATCTCAAGAGAGTGCTTTGCCTTTTACTGGTGATTACTACTGAATAAAGTTACTTAGATGCTGAAAGGATGCATAAAAACCAATACCGTTGCTTTGTGAAGTCTGAAGCCCTATTGTAAAGCCATAGAACACATTTCCCTACAGTTCTTGTGAATATACTTGAAAAGAACTAAGTCTATTTTTTGTGATAGAGTATTCCATGCCAAAAAATAAGTAAGTGAAGATGAAAATTGCTATCAGATTAGAATCCTCACAATCAAGCACTCATTAGAAACTCAAAGGTAGCCTATATGTAGACATACATGCACATTTCTTATATTTTACATCTTAAAGAATACTCAGAGGGGGAATTTTTTATATCAATTTCATATCCTTTGAAAAGTTTCAAAAATACCCTTACTGTAATTGTATGACCTTGTAGGTTTGTTCCATTTTACATTACAGTCATTGTCACTGTCAGTGCAATTTTAAAGCATTTTAGTACATTACATAAGCAAGAGTAAACCTCCTCCTTTCATTATGTGAAAATGAATAAGAAGTGACACTGTGGCAGCTACAGTATAGCTATAGTATAGCTCCTTTATCTTCTTCATCAAGGCTTTCTTAGCTTTTCTTCATCACTTGTGTACTTCCACAGGCTTTTAAGCAAGCTATTGCAAAAACTCACAGAAATGACCTAGCTAGTCCTCTCTTGGATGCACATGCTTCTAACACATGGCCATACCTGTTACCTCCCACATCTAAAGCCCACTGAACCTGTCTAGCAGCTAATGGTGGTCCTGGAGCTCTAAAAGACACTATCATTTCTGGCATCCCAGAAACCAGGGAGATAGTAATCTTTGTAGGTCCAGCCAGAGTATTCCCTACTTTGTGACTTCAGGTATTTAGATACATTCCCCCAAAATGTATGGATAATATGGCTAGGAATAAGCTCCAGCACCGTTCTGTGTTCTCTTTTTGTCAAAGTGGTAATTAATACCTGATGTTTTGGCTCACACCAGCTAGCACCAGCGCAACACGGTAACAGTCTGGTTAGCTGGTAGCAGAGCCCGGGGACTGTTCTGAAAAGGCTGTATGCATGAGACCAAGATATTTTTTGGAGGAAAAGATTAGATATATGGGTGCAAATTTTGTTGTGGCACTTGAGCTGAAGGACAAGGAATGGGTCCTTGCCCACAGACACTGCCCCTATATAAACTACTTCTCTGCAGATGAGCTAAACTACCCAGAGAAACATGGCAAGAAGACAAAGAACTGAGTCTCAGCAACAAAGTTTCTTAACTTTATAACACTTTAGTCTGAACAAAATATATTGGAGAGTTATCAGAGTGACAAAGAGCCATGAAAAGAGTATATTCGTTATGTGGCACTGATGCCTTTGCTAATGAGTTTCATTGGGCTATGCAGCTAAGGCTGCCTACATGGACCTGGCTAATTGCTTTTTCCTGCAGAATTTCAAGGCTTTGCCTTCTCCATATTCTGTTCCCTCAAACACCCACATATATGTATTTCCCTCTATTTTCTGTAAAGAGTGATTAATAAATGAGAAACTATCATTGTAATAGGGAAACGTCTTTCAGTCAAAGGCCTTCTATTGCACAGTGACTGTTACTCCACTAGCTGTGACACCAACTTAAGACTTTAATTGTAAATCCGAGAATTAAATACAAGTCTAATGGTTTTACCCCTAATTTGCTCCTTCATAAGCCAGCCTGCTCTCTGGAGCACTCTTTGGTCTACTTTGCAAGTATGATTGCTCACA
Organism: Scolopax mira; assembly: GCA_004320125.1. NCBI lineage: Eukaryota > Metazoa > Chordata > Aves > Charadriiformes > Scolopacidae > Scolopax > Scolopax mira. The sequence goes on along the minus strand of BJBW01004567.1, from coordinate 88,090 downwards.
AGTCTAGAACTGGTGCTTTCGACCATTCTACAACTAGCCCAAAATTAATACATGGGTTCAGATCTCTCAGTGAGAAAAATGGTTTTGGTTTTTTGGTTTTTTTTATTTTAAATGCAGCCAGGATATGGATTTCATTACTCAGTCTCTTCCTGTGCCATACTCTAAATAAGCTAATTTAAACAATGAAACTTGACAGTTAAGATTTGCCCTGAGGCAAAACCCCTAAGGAGATAAGGGTTGCATAACTAAAGCTGTAACAATCTGTACAACACATGTAACCATAAAAAAACCAAAGCGATGGAGCGAGATTATCATACACCTGAAAAGCAAAAAAATAAAACTCCCATTCCGTACATCAGAAGTTATCAGTACAGTACTACCAGTACACAAAGCATACATGACTGAAGCAGATATCACATTCAGACTGATGAAAATGAAGATGCTTGTAACCACATTCTGCACTGTTTGAATAGTTTTGCAGGACACAGCTTTCCAATAGTCACAGTGGAGAAACATGTTGGTGGCAGGGGACCCGAGGAAAAAAAAAGCCATTTTCAATTATTTATTTGTTCAGCTCCTACACTACACAGCATAATCGCTTCTATAAATTATGGAAACTTTATTCTTGTTGTAATGACTTGGTAATAAGTCCAAATGCATTGCGGCATGGTATAATATCCAAACCATCACATGCAGTGTAAAAAAAGATCATTTCCTGGTTCAGGAATTATTACTGGAAATAACTCTTTGTGCAAACAATTAACAATCTCCATTGCATTTGTAAAATGAGAAGTCACTTTTAGGCAGCCTACACATTGTTTCTCTAACATTTGTGTGTGATTGCGACTGAAAGGTATCTTTATAGTTAGAGCTGAAACTCCTGAAAATTTAGAATGCATGTGTTTGAGGAAGAAAGAACATGTATGTTTTTGCTGGATGACCATCTGGTTTGGATGTTGTCTGTTTGCAGTACGTGTTAAATTCCAGGTTGCAATAACCTCAGACACTGTCTGAACTGAACATACACTTCATAATTTTCTGCTTTGCAGAAAACAGTCTAGATGTAGGTCCTGGCTATCATGCGCTATCCATATGCTCCTTATCTATAAGCAAAACATAATAAACTTGTTTCATCATAAAATAAACCTGTGTAGTTAGGGGAAAAAAGCTTTTACATCAGTGTAAAATGAAAGCTGCCTTCTCTGAACTCTTCCTCAGGGGCACAGTGCAATTTCAGTTTTGAACATCATACAGTTGGAAAGTTTGTTATAATTTTTCTGACAGCACAAAATCCATTTTAATTTTGATATTTTATGGTATTGGACCTTAAATCATCAACGTTATGTTTTTAGTGAAAAGGTCATATGATTACAATGAGAGTGTCCACTTTGGTCTTCTATTTCCAACAGAGACTGCCCCTCATTTTAAGATCGTTTAGGAAGTCAGACATTAAAAACCCTATGTTTTTTGCAACCCTTCTGTGTTGAGCCTTTTATAATCACAAAGTAACCAAAGTGACAGTTTCAACCCCCGGTGCTTCAGCAGAGAACCTCATTAATAAAAAGCAAGAAAGGATTTTCTCCAACTGGGAGAAAAATCTACTGCAGGTTCTCCTGTCCTTGTCCTAAGTCCAGGAATTCACTACCCAGGGGACAGTGCTTACATGCTCATTACATTATTACTTCATTTTATCAAGTTTCAGTAGCCTCTTGGTTTACGATACTTACTTTTTTACCCCTTTTTTGATCTCCATCTTTAGTCTCAATGTATAGAGAACACACTAAATACAATTACACTGACTTTTGAGCTTTTCTTCTGTATTTCAAGATTTGGGCACATGTTTATTTCTGAAAAAAGAATCGTGGTTCTCTAATTATAGCCACAATCAGGGAATATTACCTCATTTCTTTAAATAAATTCATTCACTTTGCCATATTTTATGTCAGACACAAAATGAAGATCTGTGTTCTTAAAGAAAAGTGGAGTGTTTATATATCTATATATGTATATAAGTATTACCCATTGCTCTTCAGATCTCCAAAATACATAACAGCCAGAAATAACATTAGATCAGATGAGAGGCAAAAACCAGTCTTGGCAACAAAACCTATGTTTTCTTTCCACTGCCTCTTTATCCAAAATCCAAATCAGAATCAAACTGAATATTTTTTGAGCTTTGAAAAACTCAGCTAGTTTTTTCCCCTCAGCATTTTTTTTTTCTATGATCTCCAGATCACAGGACTATCAGACAAAACACAGCTCTCTTGGTCAGACTGATGAGAAGCAGATAAAGTTTTGTTTCAGTTGTCCTGGACTGGTTTGTGGAGTCAATATGTTCAGTGACTGAACAACTGTCTAGATTTCTGCAAACATATTGAAATTGTTTGAGAGTCTTTCAGAAACAATACTAGAGAAGGTAATACTTGTGTTCTAGCAAGTGCTAATTTTAGTAGCTAAGAGTTTCATACAAAAACCATAAAGAACATACAAGAACCATAAAGAACCTGTTTTATAAAAATCCACAGCCCAAACCACTATTACTAAAGCAGTTATTCCCAATACTTAATCAGACTTTTTAATAAGTACCATGACTATTACCAAGATTGGAACAAAGGCCCCTTAATTTCTTTAAGGTGTTTCTGACCTGCTGGTTCTTAACCCTATTGAGAAAATACTGCAGAACAGCCAAACAGTTCCTGGAGGTGCAATCTGGGAAGCTGTTCATTTATGACCAGTCTTAAAGTCCCTCCAACAGGACCACAGGAGATGCCAGTGGGATAGCACACATTTCAGTATGCTTTAGGTAGTGAGATTTCATGAGAAAACATGTGACTAAACTGCATCCCAAAACAGAGATTTGCTAAAGCAAAGTTGTGAAGCTTTGACATATCGCTGATATATACAGTAAATACAGATATATTACAGTCTTGTAATTACAGACTTTCAGAGTCGGTGCTGAAAACTCGTGAGTACCTTCTTCAGTGAGAGCAAACAGAAAAATACTCCAAGATCATGGCATAATCCTGTGTACAGATAAGCTGGATAATACAGTGCCTTATACAGAATCATTCTTCTTCTACTCTATGGATCTGCAATTGTAAGTGTCATCTGAATCACATACCACGCAGTAATTTAAATGACTAACTGTTCACAACATATAGCTCATTAGTAAAAGAGCAATGCCAAATCTCTCAAACCTACTGTATTTCCTTAATTAGCGCAAAATCTGCTCACTCTCACTGCTATAATGTATATTAATGAGACACATTTAATTCATCCCTTAATTTATTATAAAACTTCTATTTAAAAAACTGGATGCTGAAAAGAAGATTAACAGTAGTTACTGTTGTTTTCACAGTTCAGTTTTTTGATCATCTGACAGTTAGGAAACGCAGTAGGAGATGCTTTGTTTCAGGGAGGTAATGGGGGACTTACCAAATCAGAGGATTTATCTGTAGTTTGTTGTGCTATCAATAAAACAACGGAGCCCCTGCTAAGGAAGCTGTTTGCTGGGGGCATGTAGCACAGTAGGAACACCATGTCTGTCTTTAAAGGTGACCTGAAAAAAATTATGTGATACTGCTGAGCTGTTTATTATGGGGCCTGTTCATTTTAGAGCAGAAAACCTGTCACACTTAGAAATTACTCCAAAACATTACTCCAAAAATCCTTATTGGAGAAAACCAGCAAGAAGTGCATCCCAGTACACAGAGTGAGGGTAAGGAGACATGCACAGTAATGATGTAAGCCAGACACGGTACAAGTTCACACACTGATAGATGACAGACATTTACCAGGGAACAATATCACCAATGTTTTACTATGCCCTTCACTGCTTCAACAGTGACAGATTTTTATTTCCTTTTCCAAAGATACAGATCAAATCTTACTTCCTCCCCCCCCCATTCACCACTGTATCTCAAAATATAGCCAGCTCAGCCTGTTAAACAATTATATACATATACCTGAACATAGATGTGGTTCAGGTATCAGAGGTGGGCTCAGCAGATACAGGTTGAATTCCACAGTCCACATCACTTTAACTTTCCTCTCTCTTGTCTTTACACAGCCTGTACTTAACACCCTTTACCCTGCACTTTGGCAGGGAGATCATCTTTTTCTAAACATATGTACACTATATGGGCATTGGAGCATCATTCTCGGTGCATCTCAGGGTTATGGCTCAGGGAGATAAACAGGCCTTGTAGCTGAATGGCAGTTACCTCAATTATATAAATTCTACCAAATATGTAAGTTATCTCAACTATAATCACAAAACATTCTCCCTCATCTTTGTTAACTATGCTAGTTGCCTCCCACTGATGTAATAGGTGAGATGGCAGTAGCTTTTGTAAATAAATACAGTAAACTCCATAAAAACCAAGAATTAATCTATCTTAATTTGCTATCCAGTTCTTCATTAATTTAAATTCATACTAATCTCTTCTTAGGCTGAAGATAAATATCTTCATCGTTTCAGCCTTTGATTTGCTCAATTTTCTACTATCTTCTCCCCTTCGATGGGAATGAAAATGTGATTACTATCTTGAATATACTGTCTTTTATATGTAAAAATAAATCCTCTCTTGATAGTATGGGCAGATTGCCTAAATGGCAGATAAGCTACGTTACATCCCCAACTGATCTTTGTGTAGCCTAAGTTCCATATTTTACATTTTTCCTTTTGGAGGTTCCCCCCCCCCGTCATTCTGTTCAGCCCTAGAAAATACTCATGACCCTAAAAATCAAAGTGGTACCAGCACATTGGTCTATATATCTATGTTAAATATATATATTGACCTTCAATTTGTGCTGGCTTCAGTGATGTTGCAAATGACTATAAGGTGCCTATTAACAGAGACAGAGATAATCAACACACTGGTGAAATACATATTTAATTACCACAAAATGTAAGGATAAATACAACATGATTTTACCAGGATCTAGAATGCAAGTCTTTAACTTTTTATTTTGGAAATAATGTCATCTATGAAATAGAAAAGTAAAAACATCTGATGAAATCTTATTCCTCCCAGAATGTGGCCCCCAGCACCAAGGTCATACAGTTATGAAGATGTTTTTCCTCTATTAGAGAACAGTGCCATTATGATTTATGACTGCAAAAACCTTTTCAAATTAAGATTTGTTTGATTGTCTGTTTCTATTAAGGTTATCATAATAATATTTTTCCCTTTTCTAAACAAATGTTCTACACAGCCTAGCATCCAGAAGACATGCATGAGGATGTGACAGTGATTAATTTCTGTAGCTGAACTCCTTATTTCCAATAACTAATTTAAGACTTTTTAATAACTAAAAATAACTAATAACTATCTTTTAATAACTAAAAAGATATCAATTCTGAGGGGTATTTTTTCTTCAGTAATTGATAAAACATCTTCATATTAATGACTGTAAATTATGACTGTATTATATAAATCTGTCTCCTCAGAAGTCTCTTGTAGAACACAGGAGTATAGGCAGCTGCTGTGCACTGAAGCATAAAATTTATACTGTGAAAAAGAACACATCCCCACAATGCCAGAAGTTGTCTGGACATATATAAATAAAAATATTTTTTCTGCTTGAATCTTATCTGTGTGATAAAGTTCTGATGACATCATATATAATTGAAATAAATTAAATATGTTTAAAAAATGTTTGTTGAGTCTCATTGAATATTACCTTCTTCTAGGAAATGGCAAAAGCACAGTTTTGGGGAGGGGAGGTTTAGAAGGAATTTAGACAACTAGAAAATTGCCTGTGGAGAACAATGGTGCAGTGGTAGACAGAAGGACAGGCAACTTAACAGAACTTTCCTAACATCTAAGAATTTCTCCTCTCTGGTCCTTCCATAGGTAAAACTATAATTAAACATAGACAAATTGGATGCATTGCAAAAATAAATGGTAAACTAACTCCATTCTTAAAGCAAGGTCATAAAAATATTACACTTGCCTCCACAGGATCCTTTCTTAAAGCTCAAGCCCAAATTACAATATTAGGAAATTTTCTTGTGTAGTACCATATGTCATGCTTAATACCATGGTACCAAGTACCATGCTTAATAACACCCCAATGTTTAGAAAAGTCTTGCTTGTATGATTTCTGTAGGTATGACCTATTTTCGAAGAAGCTATGTGAAGTTTTTCTAGACAGTGATGAACTCCAGTCACAGTACAGATGGACAATCAGTCTTCTTATGAAAGAGCTAACAGTTTGGTTCCACCATTTAATTAATCTGTAAACCACTAAATGCTCCAGAAATTATTTGTAAGTAGTCAAAACACACTGATGTTTCATCTGCTATCAGTATCCATAGGTTCATATTAAATTTCATCGCACCTTACAGAAAATTATAGTCCACATCTTTGGGAAAATAAAGGTTAAGATGATTTCCCATAGTGAATGTAAGTTTGAGAGAAAAATGTGTTGAACAGAAACCCACTCTTCTGAAATAAGAGCAACATCTCTCTGACCACAGCAGAGAATGATGAAAAGTTTTTCAGATTCTCAACAGCTGTTCCTTGTGGTGTATTTAACTGGGATTAAATCATGGAATCACAGAAACATGGAATTTTCAGAGTTGGAATGATCTAGAGATCATCTAGTCCAACTAGGCAGGATTGCCTAGAACACATTACTCAGGTCTGCATCAAGGTGAATCTTGAAGATCTCCAGAGAAGGGGACCCCATGACCTCCCCGGACAGCCTGTTCCAGGGCTCTGTCACCCTCACTGTAAAAGTTTTTTCTCATATTTGAGTGGAACTTCCCATGTTCCAGCTTGTGCCCATTAACCCTCCTTTTATCGCTGAAACCACTGAAAAGAGTTCAGCTCCATCATCCTTCAAACCACCCTTTAGGAACTTGTAAACATAAATAATATCTCCCTTCAGCCTTCTCTTCTCTAGGCTAAAGAGCCCCTGCTCCTTGAGCCTTTCCTCGTAAGGGAGGTGCTCCAATCCTTAATCACCTTAGTTGCCCTACATTGGACTCTCTCCAGAAGTTTCCTGTCTCTCTTGAACTGGGAAGCCCAGAACTGGATGCAGTATTCCAGTTGTGGCCTCACCAGTGCAGAGCAGAGGAGGAGAATGACCTCACTCGACTTACAGGCCACACTCTTTCCTAAGCAGGCCAAGATTCTGTTGGCCCTCTTGACAACAAGAGCACACTGCTGGTGCATGGGAAGTTTTCTGTCCACTAGGACTCCCAGATCCTTCTCAGTAGTGCTTTCAGGAAGATCCACCCCTGACCTATATTGGTGCCTGGGATTCTTCCTCCCCAGATGCAGGACCCTACATTTGCCCTTGTTGAACCTCATTAGGTTCTTCTCTGCCCAGCTCTCCAGCCTGTTCAGGTCATGCTGGATGGCAGCACAGCCCTCTGGAGTGTCAGCCAGCCCTCCCAGTTTGGTATCATCAGTGAACTTGCTGACGATACACTTCTGTCCCCAACAGTGTCTTCAAAGAAGACAACATTTCAGTAATGCATACAATCACAAGTATTATATCTATAAAGAGTGAAAGCAGGGTCATCATTTATTCATACTACATTACTTTTGGTTATATTGCAGTTGTCCTTTATAGTCGCACAAAAACAACAAGAGCTGTGAAGATTCAATGACACTGGTGCAGTCATTTACTGTCATACCATACCTAGATACCTATATTATACTGGTGATAAAAATCTCTCTAGACTTTGTATCCAAGAAACCTTATGTCACTTCTAGTCATGCTACCTACCATCTTTTGGGTGTATAGGATTTTATGGTTTATCAGAAAAACCCCGCTAAGAAATTCCTGACAAACAGGCTCCTCTCAGACAATACACAAGACATCAGAGACCTTGTACATGAATATACAGCTAAATTTTAGCAGCCCTTGAAGAGATGACAGAGAAGGGTTCTGAAAGGAAGAGGGCTTTTGGTCTATACGCCAGCATACAAAAATATTATCCTCCAAACATGTAAGTGCTTCTCAGACATGCTCTTAATAGTGCTATTGTGTTACGAAATTTTACAAGAAATAGAATTCAGCTGGAGAGGAGAAACAAGTTCCTATTTTTTAGTACACTGTCCTTTTAGCAATATTGTGGGATTTATTCAGTGCCAGTCAGTCATGTCCTTCAGGGACTGAAAGTGTTCCTGGAAGTGACAAAGGCATTGTGTTACGTTATTTTTTTTTTTTACTGTAAAGCATTTCCCAGGCAAGGAGCAGTGTAATAAAAGAAAATTACAGTAATTCTCAAATTGACCAGATGAACGTGTTCCTACCTTAAACACACACTGAGTATCACTGAAAGCAGGGCTCTGAATTCCAAACAAAGCTTGACATGCCTCAGCCCGCAGATGAGACAACCCTCCTTCCTCTTCAGTCTCACTCAAAGGCGCTGTGCTGGAGATACCCTAGGCTAGACACCTTGCCAGGGTCAGTTTTGACTTGCTCCAACAAGGCTATGATGTAGGAAAATTTTAGGTTTTGAAATTGCTGCAAGTATAAACACTGCTCTGTTTGTGCAAACAATAATGTAATTAGAGGCTATTATAAAATAATCAACCCTGAACCATAATTTTGCATATTTTCAGTAAAAATGTACAAGACTGCCATTTCTAAGTACTGTAATTATTGCTTTTGTCATTCAAGTAATATCTCATGCAAAAGCTTCACTTGAAGCAGATTCTGAAAGACCCAATATCTTGAACAGTTGTGAAGCCATAAGCAAACAGTTCCTGGATGTACTTTAAGATTTTACAAAATAAATGTGCTAAAAATCTTGAAAAAGACACAGGTTCCTGTGTGAAGTACTACCCATACTTGCTTCCTATCGGTATGTTTTCATAATAAAAATTTTAAGAAATAAAAAAAGAAAAAATATTAAAAAAAGAAAAATATAAAATGAAGAAAAAACCATATAGGGTAAGGAGTAATTTTAGGTGAGTAGCAAGGCTACTTCACTGGTCATAGACATCTTTCTACTTTTCTCTCACACAAAACCTTTGGTTTGAGAGTGGGCAAAACTGTATCTCATATCATACACAGGATCCAAATTAGTGATTTTTGGCAGAACAATCTTTAAAATACACAAATTAATGGAGGCCACATTTTACTTTTCCATGTAATAATTTATTTGAGAATTTATTTTGTTTTCTTCCTAAATCTAACACTGAAAATACAATGCAATATATATGTACCTATTCCAAATCGAAGAACTTAACTGGAATGAAACTTCAGGCCTGATAGGTACCTACAGCTGAGGAATGAAGCAGCTACACAAAATAACAGATGGAAGGAAATACTATCAAAATATGAAGTTTCATAAAATCACTAGAAACCATCAAATTCTGAATCCTTCACTTTCTAGGAAAACCTAACAAAGATACTTCAGTATTCTACAATTAGCATCCATAACCTGATCTAAATTTAAATATAATCTATATTTACCTGTAAGACTATATCTTTAATTTTAGTGTGTAAATAGAAAAGCAACCCAGAGAAGTACCAGACCACAGTTAAAGCCTAAGCCTTCTAGTTTTAAGTGAGAATTAAACAGATGAGAACCACAATCTCAGAATCCTATGGCCCAAGGCAGATCTCCCCAGGAAATAATCGCCACAGGTTTTCCTCATGCTGACAAGCAGCAGAGAGAATAGAGTCACTGTGAATAAATGGAAATGGATTTAAGATATAAAGGAGAGACGCATGAAGAATTTGTGCATTTTATACTTACAAAGGTATTGCATGTATTGAAAATAATTAAAAAAAAAAAAAAGCAAAACTACAGAAGGTGGATTTGAGAAATATGACGGCAAAAATTACGAAGATTTGAAGGAATTTTTGCCATTAACTTCAGCGGAACTGAAATTGTTATTGAATTAAGTTTATAAATGATGCCTTTATACATCAAGATCAAAAGTACATCAGAGGATAAAAATTTTCCATCTCTTTTTAGTAGCAATATTGGGCATCATCATAAACAGGATTTTTTTGCCACAAAACTAGGCTTAATTTATTTACTAATAAAGTAACTTGTCCGTAAGTATCTTGTGTTGTGACCAAAAAAAACCTGATCCCTAGCCTACTTCTGACAATTAATTTCCTTCAAAATCTAGACAAAATCAGGAGACATGAAGTTTCCTGTGTCTGAGCGCTCTCAGAAAGGAGTGACCTTGCTGTTCAACATCCCTGCAACAGCTACCTACATATAGCACAGGGCACTCTTAAAGCTGATAACACAGCAGAGTGTGCCTAGTCCTGGTATTGCAAGATGAGTTCCTATATTATTTTCATTTGTACGTATGAGGATCTATCAGAGCAGTAAAAGAAAATGCCGTGTTAGGCTACTACAGTGCACTGACCTTCTACATGGCAGTAAAAAGTGGTTTTGATGCATTACTATACTTTGTTTTCATAGTCATTGGGAACATTTCATAACCAGTAATTTGATTTTCAAATCCTAATGCTTTATGCATTTATGATGTACAGATCTTAAGTAATATCCTTGGTTTAATTAAAAGCCTGACCAAAAGATAAGTTCTCAGTCCAACTAGACACTTGGCTACTGACACAATCCAACCTATGGCCAAACGAAAAGAACCAGGGTGGAGTAAAAACACACCCTCACTAATTTCCTTGTGAAAGGACATTACAGAATGACATGTGGTGCATGCACACAGTGACATACTGTACCTGCTCTTATCCTGTTCCTCTTGCATGTTATGCCCCTTCTCCACCTCGACTTTTTCTGCTCAATAGCGCAAGCTCTGATGGCACCTTCTACCAAAGCGTTCATAGTGAAGCTTTGGATAAAAAGACTGCACTGATTCCACATTCAGTTTGACCTTACTTGTGACTTTATCAAGGAGAAACTTGATCACCAGGCAGGTAGAAGAATTTCTTTAGAAAAGAAATAAAAATGACAATGTAGAACAGCTGTCCTACATATCCTACAAATACTGTCCCTGCTTTTATTGCCTTTGTGTGTATCCCTGCATTCCAATTTCACTTGCCACAACCTTTTTTTTTTCCTTGTAGCTGAGCTGTTCAATAAACTATTTTTACATAAAATTTGGGGTGAAAAGTGTTTAATTTCCTGCATGTTCCATTTATTTTTCTCTTTTTTATATCTATCTTATTAGTAATCTTTCTCCATTCTAACCATATTATTTCCTTTTCTTCTTATTTTCCTTTGTTATGCAATGCTTTATTGCCCCCAACTACCCTTATTTCCCTATGTTGTAATCACTGTGCCTATCACTAAGGCTACTTCAATCTCCCTCTGTGTCTTTTCTGAACACCCCTTTTCTCTCATCCAGCATCTGCATGGCTCAAGTCCTTCCTTTCTTCTGTTAGTATTTCTTCCTAACACTCTGAAAATATCATTCCACTTTCAGGTTTTCATATAATTTTTCTTACTTTCTGGTTCTCCCAAATCTAAAACATATGTAGCAAACTGCAAAATAACCCCTGAATTTCTTGCTTGTACTTATACCTGCCCTTAAAATGTGCTAGAATTTAACTCTTTTCCTTTTATGACTCATTGGTGGCTACATCACCAAAGAAAGGCACCACAGGAATCCCTCAGGAAAAGTACAGAGCTCCTGGCAGAGTCAAGAAGAGGAGAAAGGCTAAATGAGCCCTTCTCTCACCATGCTATGCTGGAGCACTTTCTGTGATATCCTATGGGGGCACAGATAATTAAAGCAACAGACAATTCAGTAGGACACAACAGGGAGCAAATAAAATAGCATGCATATTACTCAGCAGGCATTACTGAGTAAGCCACAGAGAAAGTATTTTGGGATATAGAAAGAAAACAAAAAGGGGACACCCTCTGGTGTGCACAGAGGGGAATTTATTTGAATGTGAGGGTGCCTTCTTCCAGTTGTGGAACATGACATGACACTGAGGGCCAAGGGCACACTCTGTCCTATTCCGATTTCCAAACTAAAGGAGGAAAAAGAACTTTCACTTTTGTTACTGCTTTTACTGCACTGACCATCACTGACATCATTGGAAAAGGACAACTTGTTGAGACAGTGTCCCGCTATATTTTAACTACTGCTTTCATGTGGCTGATGAGAATAATTTCCTAGGGATGCAACTGAAGGTATTTTCAGAATTATTTGTGTAAGAAGCTACTGCCCCCACTATTTTCAATTCCAATTAAGAGATGAATGAAGTTTCTTGAGATCAGTTCAGAGAAAACATAACGTTGCCAGAGTTCACCGTGTGGTCTGGCAGAAAGTAAAGAATTGCTACGCTTACTGAAAGGAGTTTACAGCTGTCATTTAATAGTCTTCATATTTCAGTTTCTAGTATACAAAGGGAAAACATCAAAATGAAAGACAAAACTGGGGTTTTTTTACAGGCTTTTCAGATCATGAATTGTTTCTTATGTTTCCAGAAATGCATATTTATCCATGTTAAACACCTATCTTTCCTCTCATCTCATATACAATGGAGGAAGAACATATGTTTCTGCTGCTCAATCTTTCACATGTACTTTTGTACACGTGAAAAGAACCCTTTAAATGCAGTGCATGGCTACAAGGCACCACAGCCTCAAAACATGACAAGCCAAGCAGAACAAAATCTGAGTTTGGGTTTTGCTTTGTTTTGTTTATTTTATTCAAAGGACAAGCATAGAAATATTTACAGGTGGGGCCATCTGACTTCATTTCATTTCTTGTTGACTTGAAAGAGCAAATTGCTTTACTTAATTTCATTTTCAGCAATCTAGTATTTGATTCAGAAGATCACAGAACAGCTGCAGCACGTTCAAAGATAAGCCTTCAGCTTCTAAAGTGAGGTTTAAAAAATGTAATGAATCTTTCCTTGTAATGAATTTATATTCTCATTTTTGAGTAACTAGCACCACCACAAGAGACTATATAAATCACAGCTGCATCAGAAAAACATCTGAATTATTTCCTTTCATAACTTAGTCCAGGTAAATACTAATGGACATGTAAAAAATAAATCCATGATTATGGTTCAAAAGGGACCTAATCTGCGAAACAGTCTGTGTGTGCATGACTAGGAAGAACCAAGCATGCCAAACAAAAAACAAAACAGAACAAAGAAAAGATATCCAAGCCAAGAAAAGAGATGCATCCTGGTGAGCACTGGCAATAACTCATGTATGTACGAAGTGTAAAATGTTCATTATATAACAATGTGTTGCACAGTCAACTCAATAGATATCTTTTTTGTCCCATTTATGAGTCAATTGCAAACAATATTAATAACATTTATTTTACAAATTCAAAAGAAGAGCCCTCAAGAGAAAGATTTAAAATCTGAAAGCTTGAGCACTGGCTACCTCACTTTGGATATGAGCCTTTGAATAGATTTTACAGCCAAAACAATTCAGTTTCTCTGCATTCTAATGTCAAGGATTCTTGTCTCTGCCTTGTGTCAGATATAGTGAATTACACAACTACATGGAGAGTTAGTTCAATTGGCTCATCCTGTGGAAAACCAGCTCTGCCAACACAGAAAAAAAGAAGGAAAGTTTTCTAGTGGATCAATAAGATATATCAACTCACTTTCTAGTCATAAAATAACTTGATCCAACTCAAAGTAGAGAAGTGAAAACATGATGTTGGGGTAGAAGAGCAAACAGACTTGTTCCTTTAGTAATTAAGTGCTCAGCTGAGCCGTAACACTCTTTATGTGTCCCCATTGTATAAATCATTCCTTAAATTTTACCAACCAAGATTTCTTCCTTGGCTGTGACCTAGCAATACTTTCTAGTTTTTCTGGGGAAAGTGAGATTGTGCCCAATGACTTCAGTGTGCTTACAACACTATTTGCCAACAGATGGGTTTTCCAACGCTGTTGTGCATTATGAAAACTGTTGTGACACCTCTCCCAAGTTATCCATGATTAATTGTCTTTGCAACTTATCCTTTGATTGAGTTCTTAAGCCAAATCTTAGGAGGCAGAATAAGTGTGGAAAGCACCTGATGATGAGCACCTGATAAATTTGGAGAGGTATCATTATTAAAGCAGGTCTTCCTGAAGTAGAATCACAGAAGTACTCCTTGCCTTCTAGTGACTGAAAAAATAGAGTCAAGCAAGTACCAAAATTCCTCTGAGAATGACCTTGAAATAATAGGATAATTTAAAAGAACTTTCTTTGTCATAAGTTCACAATCCAGCAAGACTTAAACATCCAAGGTCTACAGAGCTCCTGAAGAACACAGGACACTGAGAACAGATATCTGTTGCTGTAAGGAAACGTCCCCTTTTCATCTTCTGAAAATGGCTCAATGTGTTGCCTCCTTCTATGAAATCTGTGATGGAGAAGTCACCAGAGAGAGCACCCTGGTGCCTTTTCAAGGAGACAGATGAAACAGAGAAAAATCATCCACTAAGGGCCTGGATCTGCAGAGTGACAATTTCACCTCATGCTGTTTTAAGTGGAATTGGAGCTGGCAACTATCTGAATGTCATATCTTTCATGAAGTTTAGTAGTGCGGATTTCAACACTGAACTAACTCATAAGCTTGGCCAATATCCTGAGCAACTTTAGTGATGAGATGTTCAGTACTGAGGTATGTGGCCTGAGAAGAGTTGACTGGTGCTAACACCAAACCTGTGGAAATCACAGTTGTCTATGTCTGAGATGCTGTAGAGGAGAAAGCACCAGAGACATGAACCCTTTGAGGCAGAGAAAACATTCATACTTAGAGGCACAGGCCTGGGAATAATGAGCCTAGGATCAAGAACAGCAGCCCTTGACAGTAGCAACCTTGAAGTTTTTCATGGCTTCTCAGAAACACTTGTTTTGGAGCCTCTAAAAGCAATAGCTTAAATTGTTCAACTGTCTCCAGAGCTGAGGAAACCACAAGACTGTTTGCATGCTGAAGAACACATCAGGCAGACCTAAAAGCCAGGAGCCTAGGCTCTGCCACAACAACTAAAGTAGCCTCTTGAAAACGGTAGTCAGTAGGAGAAACTAGGTAACAGATAAATGTAATGTTATTTTTTTTCCTTCCAAAAATCAAATTTATAGAAGCTCAAAGAATAGGAGAAATAAAATCCAGTCACATAATAGGAATGCAACTGTCCCTCGCATAAGTAAGCTCTGTCATAGAAGAGACAGAGCAGACAGACAGTATTTGGTCTCACTCTAAGCTTGACTTGTTGGTCTTTTGTTGTGGTCAACAGCTTCTTCACTCTCACACTATGTTCATGTGAGAACAGACAGATATTTGAGAACAAACACAGTTACAACTAAGCAAATTAACACAGCTGAAAGGCAGTGTCTAATTCGCTTTGAAGTTCTTCTCTCTCCTGAATATATACTTCACCACAGACACTACAATAGTCTCATAATTGATTTGTTTTCTCAGCTGAAGACCTCTAGTTACTACATACTGAGACTTATTTAACAGGGTTAATTTATGGAAGCATTTTAGGATCTTCTTGAAATGTTTTGTCGACTCCCCTACAGAACTACTTTTAATTATGCTGTCCTTGAGTAACTTCCTCTCCTAGGCTGATAAAATACCTCCAGCTTCTCTTTTGTAGCTTAGGTAACTGGCAGCAAAAGTCCAATTTGAGGATCTTAGACTTCCTTCTTCTGTGTGTACTCAGCCCAACGCAAATGAAACCTGAGATCACATCCAGTACTCAATAACATCTCAGTATCCCCTCAACATTTGACATGTCGATCATGACAGAGAAACTTCAGAGTCCAGCACAGGTTGTTAAAACAAAACAGCTCAAAGTGTTGAATATGGTGACTGTACAGAATCCAAGACTCTACTTTAAGTGAAGTGAAAATCAGATCTGTATTTTTCCCCACAACTAAAAGACAAATTCTCTTTGAAACTGAGAAGACAAATTTCATTGTCATTTGCTGCTGATCTAAGAAGAATACAATCAACACAGATAAAGCTGGTGACCATTTTGATCCTTTTTCCACTAATTAGTGTTGGGACAGCTGACCTGGGGGAGATTTGAAATACACCCTCATCTTCTCTGACCACGAGACTGAAGTCATTGGACAATGCTGGTCTGTGACTGAAGATACGCTCTACATTTTCTGTGGGCTGTGCAGCAGTTCCACAATCTCCATCAACCAAGACCATCTCTGGATTTAGATTTGTCTTCTAATGCTGCATGTTCACTTCCACGAGGACCAGCGTACATTCCTTTCTCACAGCCTAAGAAGGTTGCTGGCAGCATCGCCAAAAAGCGAAAAGAACATAGGACTGCTGACGAGAAAGTCCTCTGGATTTGAATACGTGATTATACCAGTACCTACAGATCTTCTAAATACTAAGAAAATAATTAATTCATACTTTCTCCAAAAGAGCCCCAAAATGTAGAAATAGAACAACAAAATCTACAAGTTTAAAATAAAAGAGCTATTAAAAATCTGATTGAATATTCAAGAATAATTTTTCATTCAAAAATACCACAGGGCTGCCACAATGCTACCCTAGATAACAGCATTAATGCATGGATATAGTGCATAATCTGACCTTTATACTTAAACTGATCTAAATCACTGAAAATTGTATAACATCTACAAGATTACCCTTTTCCCATCCTACTATTTTTCTGAAATTTAAAGCAAAGAAAAACTAAAAAAAGGGGAATGAGTATTAGAGTTCATAATTTTGTTTGATATTGGTCTTTTCCACACTTCCTTCCATGCTCATTTTTTAATATTTGCATTTTGGATATTTTAGATATGCAATCTCAGCAGACCTCCTGAATGCAGGGAAACAATTACAGAAAGCAGAGCTATACACAATAGTTAAGGAATGAAAAAACACTGTAATCATACTACATATTATTGTGAAACTATATAGAAAAAAAAAAGAAGTAATTTTCCATTATATCAAAAAAAAGCATCTACTTTCTATACAATAAATATGTTTTTCATTCAGAACTTTCTCCTAAAAAAAAGAAAAACAAAAAAACCACCAAAAAACAACCAACCAAAACTTTTAAACACACAATTTCCAGAGAAAACAAGAAAACAAATATCTGTGGTGCAGACCAGTTCTTGAATTACGCAATCGGTGCTGCTCTAGAACCACAGCCAGAGACTATTTGTATCTCCAACAATTTAGAAGGGCACTGCTGGGATTCCCCTCATACCTTATATGAGAAATAGTAGTTGAGTGTTGCAGGTAACCCTGTTAGATAAAATACAGGATGGTTTCCTGTTGCAGTCAAAGTACCACAGTGCTGAAGTTCTGTTTTTTTCAGAAGGCAAAATCTAACTATGAAGGAGGTGAGGGTAATGGAATAATATGACTAAATAAAAAAGGTGTTGTGGATTTTCTTCATTTTGAAAGCTCAAAATATTCAGGAGAGGAACAACACACTTATGGAGAGAAAATTCTGTTCGTAAGAAATGTCAATACATCTCATTACAGCGACAGCACAATAGCATGGCTTTGATATTATTAAATTCACAGCTTTGATAAACAGCCCACAAATTACCTCTTGAAGGGAGCTGCATAATAATACCTGAAGCGTAAAGAGAGGAAATGCAGTTAAATTAAGTGTTGCCCAGCTAAATCACACCGAGAAAAGCACAGGGAGACGGGAAGAATACTGAGGACTTCAGCTCTGCACAGAGGTGGTAAGACAGAGTGGTCAGGCAAAAGGCTGTACCTGGAAACGTGCTGAAGCCAGAGTGGGTTTCCCATTGGCAGCTTCTGATGAGCAAAAGCCCCCATTCCTAGTCCTCTGCACATAGTCCCTTTCAACAGGCAACATTCATTTTCTTCCCCTTGTACACAAAGGGTGAAATGCAGTATGCGAAACCAAGGAAAATTAGTAAAGCTGAACTGCATGTGTTCTAATTCATATTTAATACTCAAGAAAGTAGAATGCTATAGTGAATGTGCAATAGTAGCCCAGCAGGAAAGTCCTGGGGAAAAAAAAATACATAAAGGCAGATGGAACCATTGCAGAGAAAAGCTGCCAGCGTTATACTGCAATTGGAAAGTGATGGTACTTAAACATTTTTTGCAGAATTACTGTGTAGTTTAAATCAGGGTTGCCATGATACTAAAGACTAGCACATACACTGTTTTCCTTAGGTATCACAATTAACACTCCAAGAGGAGTACTGATCACCTGCAACTACATATATGCTGCCTAAAACTGAAAGCAACGTATCCTAATACATTTGGTAGGTCTATATTATTATCTTTCATTTTTTAGGAGTTGAACTGCTGTAGGAACAGGCAGATTAACCAAAAGCATGTTGCTTCAGTGCTCCTAAAATTCAAAATGTACCTTCAATAAGGTACATTTCCTTCAATAAATGCAAGTATGCATACAATGCCTAATAGTTTGAAAATGGAGTCCAGACATAATTTAATATGTAGCTACCTTCATAGAAGGACCATCCCAATTGAAATGCACACTAATAATCCAAGCAAGTTTGCATTGAGGTCCAGGAACATTTTGCAGGCAACTCCAGAGCGGTGCTCTTGCCCTTTGCAAACAAGCACAGGTAGATATTGTAACATCCCTTTCAGTTTTATCTTTGCTTAATTAATGAATAAAATCTCATTAAATTGTTTTATGCAGCCTAATCCCATAGAAATACTTCTTCATGGACATTTTATATTTCTTGAGAATGTCGATTGGCCAAATGCTAACCTAAAGCTCCAAGAAGGCAATCGTTACACTGCTTCAGCTTCTGTAGTGATACTGACTCCTAACTGCAGGCTGAGCAGTCAAAACAGAAAAGAAGTTCAGCAGCAAATTGCCTGTGCTAATAATAGAGACAAGGCATCATCTACTAATTAACACACCAATAATTGAATATTGATTAGGGTTTGTCACTTTTAAAATAATTGAATCCATCTCACTTCTAATAGCCAAGAGACTGTTAAAGATTTGTAATAAACAAAGGATCTTCAATTCAGGAATGCTTTGTCAGCTTTCTTATTGTGTTCTGTAAACTGAAAGATGCATTCAAAATATTTTCCCCTATTTGATCATTTTCACTATTTTTCAGTTCCCAAAGAGAAAACACTCAGGATATCACGAGTGCATAATATTCATAAATGTCATCTTGTTCCTATGTACAAAAGTAGATCCAAGTACAAAAGATTTAAGACAAGTAAGAGCTGGCGATACTGCTAAATGTTACATCATTTACTGGAAATTTAGGATAAAATTATAAAGGGTTGCACAGCAGCTATGAAAGGTCAAAGTAACACAAAACAGACAGAAGTGTTTTTTTCTGTTATTTTTCCCCCGTTATTGTTTGGTAGCTGAATTTTCTAAGAAATGGATACGTTGCTTTTATGTGATTCTGTGGAGCCATTGAATCCAAGAAATGGTATCACTTGAGATAAACTGGAAGAATAATGTCTAGGAAGGTATCTGCATGGTTAACAACATTAACAAATTATGGGTATAATCCTGTTCCCTGTCTGGGAACAGAAAAGTCATTAATCTTCAAATGTTTTCTTCTTGGGAGTGAGAGAAATACAAGGATGAGAGACCAAAAACCAAGCCCAAACAGGCGAAATGACAGTAAATGGAATACTGTTCAATTGAGTGTTTTTAACTCTTCATAAGTTCCCTCAGTTAGTTTCAAGTGTCTATAGTCCTTAATGGTAAGACCTCACAAAACACTGATTATAAGGCAGTTGCTTTTAAAATAATACCAATGATCTTATCTTCCATTTTGTTTTTAACCACAAGATTTCATGTTTTCAAGAGAGGTTATTTTTAAGTTAAAAATTCACATGTGAGAATATATGTCATATATATATATATAGACACACATGATTTGCCAAGATAATTTTGCAATAGATTGATATTAATATTAATTTAATTTTGACTTATCATAAAATTGATTAGTTTTTCTTACAACAGGGTTTCAAGAGATGCATTTATTTTAAAACAGTCATTCCACCATTTTGTACTAAACCAAAGAATTTGGTGATATTTGCTTCCCAAGTGGATGTACAGGGAACCTGCTAATTGAAACTGCCTGTTTATGCAAGTGACTTCTCAGATCTGTATTTTCCAACCTGAAAGAAATGCAAGGGCTTAATCAAACCGCAAACCATGAAAAGCAATTTCTATGGTTAAATGGTACTTTAAGTGTAACAAAATGAGCTGTTACTAGTGAAAAATAAATAGATGTATTCTACCTTGTATTCTACCAGTTCAGTGGTATTCATTTGCTATTCCATGTTTCTTATAGTACTGAACTGAGAGAACTGAACTTAGGCAGCAGCTGGGAAGAAATGCTGACACATATCTCACCAAATACACCTTTTTCCCTCACAGACTGTGAGGGGTGTGCATGGATTTGGGAGGAGAATATTCTGGGTGAAAAGTCGATTCTTCATTATAAGTCACTGGAGCTCATCTTTAAATTGGTGGCAAAAATGGCTTTTGCATTGTGACCTTTCGTGTCTGGATTTATCATGATGGGAATTTTTACAGCAAATTCTCTACCTCCTGCAAAACCATTGGTTTAAAATGGAAGCTCCAACACATTAAGAATGACCATGCTATGAGAAGAGAGAAGAGAATACAATTATTGTTATAGTTTGCTAAGCTCCACCTGGAGGACCTGATGGTTAAATGGATTACTCGCTGACTTTTCACCTCTGGGATTCCAGCCCTGACTGGAGTGACTGAAAATCATTCTGATCAGTCAAGTGAGAAAAGACCAAAGTGAAATTAGACTGGTGGTTTCAGCTCAGATCCCTCAGTGCTGTACTTCCAAATCACAAAACCATAGCACATTGAACACTGCTAGCAGGGGAGAAAGTGAGAAGCTTTGATGCTTAATGAGCCTGAATCCAGCTGCCTATCCAGCTCGCAAACACCTTAACATAGGCTATAACCACCTCATACAAACAGGCACAAAGTAGAATAAATGACTGTGGATTACTATACAAATTAATTAGAAGCAACCCCTTCCGAATGTGTATTGAAATGTCTGCATTGCCCATCACAATACTTTAATTGTTATCGTTATTAGATTAACTCTGAAAGCCAGATGATACTCCAGTAAATGTTTAAAGAAAGTCCTTAACAGTATTTGAGCATTTCTAGTAAAAAATAGATGCCTTTCTACTTTCATTGCACTCACAAACACTAAATAATCCTAGTGTATCTCATGACCTCCATGTCCAGGAATTATTTCAATTTAAAATTTGAGAGACTAAGGAACACAGAGGTTAAAGTACTTTATCTATAGATTTTTAAGGCCAGAAAAGGACATTATGATCATCTAATCTGACATTACACTTCCCACCGCCTCTGTACAAGGCTGGACAGTGAGAATCAATAAAGAGAACCACTGCTAGGATGCAGGAATTCAACATTTCAAACCCCAAGCTCAATTCCCTTTTAATTTATAGAACTAGGTGTAGAAAATTTGCCTTGAAGCCAGTGTTTTACTGCAAATAAAACAGTCTTGCCATGTGCTGGTGTCTTTAGCTGTAGCTCTAGCAAAGACAGAGAAAACGTCTGTTCCTTCAGTAAGACAATTTAAATGGGAGAGCTAGCTTATATTAAACGCGTATAGAAAATACCTCATTAAATTACTGCTTGCAACCAATCAGGAGAAAGATCTCTGTCATAGTTTCAATAATTCAGGGTCAGTTTTTTTGTTTGATTTTTTTTCCTTCTCTTTTTCTTTTATAAGACTGCTTCTTTGTGGCAGAACCTATATAAAATACTCATTTGCTACATGAGCATGAGTGTCAGTGTATGTACGGAAGAAACTGATTTTGTAGGCTGGAACTAAGATGTTTCAAAAAGAAGTCTCAAAAAGCATGCTGCCTGTAAAACTGAACATTTTTATTTATGAGATTATTATTTGGGGGCATCTGGCACATTGTCATGTTTTTCATTAAATGAAAAATCAATTGAGGAAAAAACAGAGCCTGTGAATTTCCCTAAGGGATCAGCCATTGTTCCTCACTCAAAAGCAATGTAGGTTTTGCACCTCAGAGCTTTCTCAATTCTCACATCAGAGCAACAAATAGAACAGGAGTTCTTACAAAGCAGCCACAGCAGCCGAAGTTCTGCTCACAGAAGTCTCTGACATTATTTTCCTTCCCTACCAACTATCCATCTTCCATGATCTGCTTAATGAGATTAGGGAATATTAGCAAATATGCAACACTGGACTGTTGTGAAAAGGTGTGAGAAAAATTTAGAAGTCGATTGAAACATCCTGTGTACGTGGAGAATTTTCAAATATGGCTCACTGCAGAAGCCTTGATTAGCTAGATATGATTGCAATCACTAATTCTCTTCTTTAGGGTCATATGACTGCTTAGATGCCCAGGAAATTTCAATTACAAAGCAAATAGGCTGTGTGTGCCTAACCTAGTACTGAAAAACCTTCTTAAATGCTGTATTTGGCTGTACCTCATACAAGGATTTTCATGCTTTAGAACTATTTGTCTTTATTTAATAATAATTGCTTTATAGGCTTTTTCTTGGTTTATTTTAAAATAGCATGCAGTATAAAACTGCCTGTAGAACTTTTGTACAACTTACATTAATATAAATATTATGCCAAAAAACCTTACAGAAACCTGAAAACAATTTAAACACCTGATAGCTGATTGGCTATTATACATTTCTCCAAATTATTTCATGCATTTCACACACCTTATAGTGCAAGGCCTTGACATGTCTACCCTTCTACTCACAGCCTTTCATGCTGTTGAAAGGCAACTGTATCCATAAACTGGACTTCTATTTTTTGGGTCAGTCTGAATAACTGGGACCTGGATTACTTACTATACTCTGTTGAGTCAGGCTGCTACTGAAAACCATGTAACATTATTTTTTTCTCTGGTAAGTCATGTGCATTACAATAAAAACTGTTTCAGTGAGAACCTTGGTAAAAACTAGCCTGAAATTAACTGGTCTCCATGTAGAGACAAGTATGAGACAAAGGACCCGATACACTCTGTCATAAAGGAAAGATCAGATTTGCTAATGGAATTTACTGCTATGCAAAATTAAGGAGTTAGATGCAAGTTAATTGCATATGAAGTTTCATCTGTTTCGTTGTAGAAACTCTTCATGTGCTCTGCCTTGAAGTGCACCACTACGGAAAATGATGTTATCTTTCTTTTGATGTGTCACCAGAAATTGAAAATGGCTTTTTAAAGAGTCTATTGGGGAAGCAACATATTTTCCACATTTTTTTTTCATCCTTTGTCTCACCAAAATGGATTTTCTTATTGATTTTGGAGCTATCATACGTTTTAGTTCACAGTTGCCTGGCACACTGAAACATTGCTGGGCACGTCTATTTTTTTTTGCTCTCTATTTAGATTTTGTGTTAAATAGCCACTTATCTCCTAGTGTGCAAGTCTGTATCATTTTTCATCTATTAATAATTTTTAACTTTACTTTCACATCAACCCTTTTTTTTACCAAGCTCAATAAATCTTAATTAGAAGTAAAAATCTAAAAATTTACTCAAGATAGTTTTAAGTAAGCCTATAACATTTTCTTTCATCTCAAGAGAAACACACTCATTTAATTCCTATTTTTCTATTTTACACTTGCAGCATTATCCAACAAAATGCAGCTGTTCCACCAAAATACATCTAATAGAAAAAGAAGTTCTTCCAAAATATTTCTTCCTGACATGCTCTCTCTTCAGAACAGCTATCATAAGGCTGGTTTCCTCCAAGAGCTAGTAGAGTCAAATGCATTTTTCTCATTTAAATGAAGGCTTGCATAAAGAATCATTATCTGTCTACATTTGTACAGAAAATGTAGCTCTCAGAGGATGAACAACCTGAGCTGTGGGCCATTGCCAGTGAATCAAATAGAAAGGCTGACCTTAGAACAGTCTAACACTGATGCAAGACATTGCTAAAATGTTGAGAGCTGATTACACATTCTTCTCCCTGCCTGGATGTGAGATTACAACCTGATACCACATCCAGGTTTGCATTTCTAGAAGTTAGATATTGCATTCAGTAGCCCATCAGCGATATTGTTAAGGCATTCTGAATTACCCTCTTCCTCTTCCACAGAAGAGCAATATAAGGAAGAGCACACAGCAGCATCCTAAGCGGGTTTGGGCAAATAACAAAACCTGCATCTTCAAATCAAGGCTCTACTCAGCAAAGAAAAAAACCTAGGAGAAATAGTCAGCATTTCGACTGGATCTCAGCTGTGATATCATGCAAGTGTCCCCATGACTTGCAACACAATGTAACATAGAGAAAAATATTTTGGAGTTAATCATAAGAACAGGAAGATATCAGCTTGATTTTTCCCGTATTTTGCTATCTCAATTCTAATACAGGTGTTAATAATATATTTACCATGGTCTAAGTCTTAACATCTTAATTTTATGTGAATGCTCATTTTTCATTAAGGATGCTTTTTATTCATCCTTCCATACCTGTAGCTATAGGGGGATTCCACAGCTCTCACAGTACCCGACACCAAAGTACAGCAGCCAAAAGCAGGAGGCAGGGTGGGAGGGCTCCTGTGTGGAGCTGCAGCAGCAACAGATAACTCAAGGCATCATTCAGAACAAAATGCCTCCGAATAACCCAAAATGCCTCTGAACAACCAGCCTCAGGCAGAGGGTCCTTAGCGAGCAAGGACAGCGGGAGAATACCTAACCCCCTGTGATTGTAACAGCACAATAACATTTTTCCTAAGGGAGCCTTTTAAGTTATTCACATTTCTTTGCAATATATTAATTTTCTTCCAGCTTCTTCACACAATGGGGACTGCACACAAGCAATGGTTTGAAGCTGCCATTCCCTGAATACCTCACTACAGTGATGAGGTACTTAAAGTGGAGGCATAAAAGTTAGCCCCATTAAGCTGCAGTGCCACTCCCACTGGGTTTCAGAGGGGCATAATTCTCCTCTCTCACAAAAA
Organism: Scolopax mira; assembly: GCA_004320125.1. Lineage (NCBI taxonomy): Eukaryota > Metazoa > Chordata > Aves > Charadriiformes > Scolopacidae > Scolopax > Scolopax mira. The sequence continues at coordinate 63,196 of BJBW01004567.1, read as the reverse complement.
AATCCACCAATAAAACACATTTAATATGCCAAGAGGAGACCATCTCCCTACCAGCTATCTTTGCTAGAAGGGCCCCTGAGCACCCTTGAGTTCATTTATGCTGCTGATATTGGCAAGGCTTTGTTTTCCTCTTACTAGTGATTGTTGCTATTTTAGGGGAAATGCAGTTTGAAACAAAAGCACCTGTAATCACCGACACTTCATAAAGTGCCCTCTGGCACAAAAGCAGCCGAACAATGGATGCTTCCTCATACATTTGCATACATTGGGTCTCTTTATTCAGAGGAAAAGTTATTAGACATACAAACTGTTTGAGAATGCCAATGTATGAAGATAATTATATGATATATTTAAATGAGCCTTTTCCCCCCCAGTAATACTGCTTGGAATGGGTATTTTTAATACAGCACAAGCAGAAATTTCAGCAAGATTAGGCTGTCATGTTAAAAAATAGGTGTATATGAACAAGTGAGTTTTGTGGGCAGAATATCCCACAAATACCAGCTCAGGCTGCTAGATGCCCAGGCATGGGCCTTAATGAACAAACTTTTCCACCACTCGTAACCTTGGATGTACAGCCCCAGACTATAGGCACTGCCCTGAAAACTCTTAAGTCTCTCACTAAAATACTAAACTTTTTTTTTTAAATAATATCCACCCCTCGCTCCCCCAAGGAACAATCCATTTTTACTCTGTTAGCGACCTCCTTCCTCTAGAATTTGCCCCATTATCATCAGATCGTTGTACAGGAAAAGAAAACCATAACTGGACCCAAGTTCTCTAAAAGCAAATGTTCCTAAATTCTCCCCTTCCTCAAATAATATCTCCAAGAGTTGCAAAAGGTAGCAGCACCCAAAATATGACTGCCAAATTAATTGTGTTGTAGAGTATTATCTCACTACAAAAAGGTGGGAAAAACTTTCACTAATTAGTATTATTATTTTTATACCCAGATGTACTTTGGAAATCACAGTCCCCAGAACTACTGGAAGAATAATAAAAAGGAGATGGGGAAAACACAGCATTAAATATTCTTATGTATCAAATAGACTTACCTAAAAAAATGGTCTAATTACAAATACATAAAATAGTAATCAACTTTTTAAAAAAAAAAATTGGAAAATTGTAGCCAATATATATCATAGATCTCCTACAGCCTATAAAAGGCTGTTTACCATTTTGTAGCTGTAATTAAGACCATACAGGATTTATTTTCACTGTGAACACACAAAGAATTTGTATTATTCTTTAGGAATATAAGCTCGCGCTGTATCCAAGTTAAAATGAAAGAAACACGAGTCCTTGGGGATATTACTAGTTTCACATAGTATGAAAACAAATAAGCCTATATTTATTTCAAAGCTATATTTCATCTTTGGAAAAGGTTGACAGTAAAAATGGGAGAACACTTGCATTTTATAGAATGTACTTTGTGTCACTCAAACTGGATTTTTAAATCACAAAAATTTAATTAATAAGTAAAATATGAAAAAGGTTCATTGAATTATTTTCACACAATCTTTTCAACCTGATGTACACAGAGTTTTTATTCTTTAGCACTGGAGAATCATTGGGCATTTGCAACTTCTTCCCAGTGCAGCTTAACCTGAGAAAACTGAAGACTACTATCAGTATTGTCCTGAATGTGTTTGATGTTCAAGCTTATTTTTCTTTGAATGGCCAAATAGTTTTGCTCATTCTGCTAGACAAAAATAAGAAGATAAACCTGGAAGGGACAGCCCAGGGAGTGCAAATAATTCCATCTTTCAAACTTTTATGCTCATCACTGGTCCTTTCACAACTCACCAATGATCCCTTGTAAAAGTAACTAGTGTTTTTTGCTCCCTCTGCTGCTCTCAGCAGGTTGCTCCAGAACCCTATCTGTCTCATGGCAAGAAATCTTCTCCCAAGCCAAATATATTCAGGAACAGTTAAATTCATTTTGCTCTTGTGCTACTACCCCCCTTTAGCTAAAACAGCTCTTTTGCTGCCGTCTCTGTTGCCTGCCCCTGAAGGTGTAATCGCACTTCTCAGCCTTAATTGTACTACATTTAACAAGCCAAGCTCTTTTTGTCCCCTCCACATGGCAAGCTTTCCATTTCCTTAATTACCCCAGCTCCAGCTGTCCCAGTTCAAATTCATTTTCTATGAACATGACTAACCAAAACTGTCAGGTAAGGTCTCTCCACTGCCCTGTACAATATCACAAATGCTCTCCTGTCTCTACCAAAACGTGCTGTTTCCTACAGCCTGATTATGGACTCAGCATTGCAAGTACCTCTGATACATGGGGTACTAGCAGATCTTTTTTCTTGCTTGTTAATTTGTGATTGAAGGGGGCACCTCAGTGCAGAAACTGGGAGCCTGTAAGGCTAAAGAAATCAAGTCCCAGGACTTCTCTATCCCCAAAGCCACATACACACTGGACAGTATCAAGGTCTAAGCTTTAGCATATTTGGCACCTCTTTGGTCAGAGGACATGATGATGATGACAACGACTATTCATTGTTACTTGGAGTATTATTACTATTGTTGCTGTGTGGGGTTTTTTCACTTCAAAGTATCTGAAATAATGAGAACCCAACATCGTAGCCCACCACGGTTGTGCTTTTGCACGCACTAGATACAGGAATGTCTGAAAGTGCAAAGCCTGTGGGTGATGGTGTTGATGCTGATACTGTCTTGTCCAAACCAAATAGTGTTTGGAGCACACTGTTCCCTGAACCATACCTGACCATTGTCTTGAAGACTGCTAATTGGTGTTGCCTAAAACCACATCAGGGAGTATGCTAAAAATTAGGGACCATGCTACAAATTAAGCAGTATAATCTGTAGTCACTGCCTGATCTCATGACCTGTCTCCATTTTCTTTAGCAGTCTACATGTAATCTGCAGAAATGAGCCTGCATGTTCTAAAAATGAATTTCATTACATTTCTGTTATTATAATCTTCATGTGTTTTTTTCCCATCACACTGTCTCAATACTCTTTCTCTGTTGACAGCCCCCCTAAATTAGTGTCAACTGCAACAGCAGAGCAATTCAGCTTGCTACAATATTATTAATGAAAATACGACTAACCCCATTAACTTCTTAATCTTTGGGAAATTCTACTGCTTTTTCCCCCTCAAGCCAGTATTTTCTTTTTCAATACAATCCACTGTCATGTCCCGTTAGCCAGCTCTTCCACTTCCTAATATTTCACATACTAAGTCCCATCTTCCACAGATTTGTAAATAGGTTTTGTCATTCCTCTCTAAAAAGAATTTGTTGTGCTTCAATATTATTCCTGTCATTATAGATTCCTTCAAAATTATTAATTCCAAACTGACAATCTTATTTGCAAATTTCCTCTGAAATCTGGGGTATAAACTATGCAGTTCTCCAGAACTGAGCACATTAAGCTCTGGAAATTCAGATGCAGTAATTCCTGTTCTCACACAGCCAGTCCACAGGCTTAAGCTCAGTGCAGACATATGGTTTAGGAAGTCCAATTCTTCATTACTCTTTAATGTAAAGAGTTGAAAAATTTATTTCTAAAGTTTTATAAGGATTTAAAAGCAGCAAAAAAGTGCCAAAATATCAGCCTTTTACAGTACTAGGACTTCACTTTTATTACACCCTCATGGTAGAGTCTCTTCAGTGCCATCTTAACGGTCTTCCATTAAATAATTATTTAAATGTATGCTTTGGTTCAGAATCTCACAATAATGGTAACATAGGCTCACAGGAATTAATGGGTGAAATGTTTTGAGCTTTTAAAATCCTGTCCCTACTGAAGAGCTGTTAAGAACTCCAAATTGTACTGTTAAAATAAAAATAAAAAAATCTGAACTTGATTTTAACTTTATATTGATATTATTTATGCATACTTTAATGAAACATCTGTAATACCTAGTAGCAAGAGAGTATTTAGGTTTAAGAATTCTTGATTTAATTAAAAGTGTTCTCTACCTTAAAAGTATATCGTTTCAAACGTTATGCTATCAATTTTTCACAGCCTATTGCTGAAAGGCAATAGGCCTTTCTTTCCATCACTTAGGATTGGAACAATTACATGATTACAGTATTTTTTTTCCAATAAATATCAGAACAAAATTCTCAGCTATTCTCCCCAACTACTTCCAAGAGCTCCTAAATTTGATGTATCTCTAATACAAGTAATTAAAGAAATGGAAGGGGAAATACAGCCTTTATCAGAGGGAGACAGCAGATAAGGTCATATTCTGATCTCGTTGTTTTAATATTTTTCATCTGTGAAATTGCCAAAGATCACTGGTGATCAAAGACGGAGCAGTGAGCTCCTAATTCATTCCAGGATGTATTCCACTTTCTGGCAGTTCAGACACGTTATTTTTTTCAGTTATTTGCTTTGTGGAAAAAAACCCATATTTGTTCCATTTTTCCCATGAGAGGAATGCATTTAATGGTGGCACGTCTCTAAGAAGTGCTCCTCTCTGCGGCAGCTCTGAAACTGGGACATCAGATTCAGAGAAAATTTCTTACTATCCTAAATGTATTTCTGCCTGAAACATTCTAAGAGAGACTATAAAAAGGTGAACTTAAAGAGTTTTGTGCCTCTATGTGGTAGGGCTTTGGGGTTTGTTATTTTTTCTTTCTAACAGGAGAGGATTTGCTTTTTCTTCATTCATTGAGATGCATAAAAAAATATCTCTAAGAATATTTATTTTCTTTTCTTCACCTCTAGTTCTCTCGATTAAAAGACACAGTATAACAAAAAGCATATGCTGATTAGTGTTCCACAAAATAACCAACTGCCTGAGCTTATTCTCCCCTCAACAGCTGAAAGAAAAAAATAGGAGCTAGAGCCTTTTTATCATACAAAGCAGTCTTTATGTGCAGTCTAAGATGCAGTTTATTTATTATTTGCATACTCTTCTATTCATTCCAGCAGCCCCTTTGACTGTGAGAATTATGTACACCTGCAAGACTAACAAAAAAAGCTGACTTTTAAAAGTTTTCCTTAGTCCCTCCTTTGCCAGTACCTCTTGACCCAGCTTCCTCTGTCTCTCTGGAATTAAATGAAAGCCATATAGTGAAAACACGTAACTTGAAGACGCTTGACTGTTAGCAACCATATGACTTGCACTGACAGGACAACACTTAGAAGAAAAAACAACTACTATGGTATCATCTTTTCAGTAGCACTGCACACATCCTTCTACTGCTAGAAGCAAAAAAAATGGTTTTGGAAACAAACCCACCAAGTAATCTGATGGATGCTCCTCCCTCAACTCCCAAAGACAACTAATTGTAGGATTCCTTTGAAGAAGAAAAAAATATACTTCCTTTTATATATAGACCTAGCCTATTTATGGTTTGACCGAGAATGTTCATGTAGACAGAAACACATACTGCACCTTGCCAGATTTATTTTCTGATCAGATGCAATGCAATACTGTGTGAGAAGGTAGCTTGCACAGGAGGAATGCTTTAATAGAAAAGAACCAACAAATGCTTCAATATACGCCATCTTAGCAATAGAGCCCAACAGGACAATGATGTCTGAGAAGTATAAATGCATTCTCACAGAAAAGGACTCGGGAAACTGATACTTACATATCAGAAAGCTCTGGCCAAACTGAAATCCTTCATATGCAGGATGGATTAAATCATAAATAAACTTCTAAAGAGAAGTCATACAAGAGTGAGTTTGGCTTCTAGAAGATTTCTTTCCTACTTTGGCAGACAGGCATTTTAGGTCTGTTCCATGTATCATGAAATTAAATTCCATTTTAAAAAAAAAGCTCTATTATTCTACAGAAAATGGAAAGCAAACTCCTATCGGGTGCATAGACACTTATTCCTTCAAAGTGTTGTTCCAAATAGTGAAGATTTGCACATAATGTCAATTTCTACTAGAAGAAGAGCTAATGCTGATGATACTCTCAGAAGTTTCATCATCTGCATCGATTTTAAAGAATGTTAACAACTTCCATGTTACGGTAACACCAACAAGTAAACATATTTTTAAAAAAAAACAAACGATTTTTTTTGACCAAAGATAGGACTAGAGAAAACGAAGGCTGACGTATAGGTTTGTGTTAATGAATTTGCATAAGCATCTGTCATTTTCACCTACAACTCTTCCTCTGTGGTTCACTGTATTTTAGCTCCAGTCCCCAACCTGCTGAGAATGGATGCAGGTTCACTTCCCCAGAAGGTGATCAAAACATCTAATTTTCTTTCAGAGGGAGCTTTTCTCACAAATGACTTTTTGCCTGAATGCCCTTCTCTAAAATCTCAATAAAGCTTTTCACAGGCAAAATTATCTTTTACCATTTATAGTTTCTTTTCTTTTAATTAATAACTCAGGATATAATTGCAATACGCCATTTCAGAGAGTACAATTATAGTTTAATAAACCACGCAGGGCATTTAAAGGCAAAGTGCCCTAGGTTTTCAAGTACTCTGCATTATTTGCATATTCTTTGACATGCTTTGTGGTTTACTCTGATGTGGCTTTTCTAATTAGAAATAAACAGAAGTTAATCATGCAGGAGGCAATGGGAAAGAGTCAGAAAAATATACCTATTTTGCAGCTACATCTTAATTCCATGCAGTAATTTAGACATAAGTGATCCTTTCTTTCTTCTTTCTTCCCCCCAAAATGTACTGAAGAGTGAGACTGACAAGGGAAAAAAGGTAAACTAGATAACGTACATATGTCAAGACAGAAAAAAGTTCTGTAAATATTTAAGAGTCTATATATCACATCCACACTGGCTTTTCTGAGACAATACCTTGTAGTGTTCTTCCACAGGGAACATTAAACACCATTAGTTAACCAGATGATTCAGAAAAGAAGAATTTGATAAGGATATCTCTCAAGTTGTAAATGGAATCCGCATGACTCATTTGTCACTTAAGGAAGTCTATGGTATCATTCCGTTACTCATTTCCTAATATTTTGGGACTAGTCTAACTTCAGTAGGTATAATTACTGGGGAAAAAAAGTACAATCAAATTATCTAGGAACAAGGTCAGATGTCCATACAACCCAGATATTTTTAAGTAAAACAACTGTTCAACTGCTGTCTTGCAGAAGCTCAGAAAAGACAAGGAAGCTGTGCATAAGTTAGCAAGCTAAGGCTTCTGTGAAGCATGAAGTCAGTCTTCACTCTTGCTCTTTTATTTATTTGACTACTACTTTCTTGTTGCCTATTTAATATTGTGTGTTCTTAAGTGTTTTGCTAGAATGGGCGTTCAAGGAATAACCATTATTGACTTGTCGCTCAACATTTTCACCACTAATTTAGTAATCTCAAAACAGAATTGCAAAGTACAGACAGCACTACACATTGTATTCAATCTAAAGAAACCTCACAGTAATATACCAGCACCTTGAAAGAGTTTTGTTTCACTTTTTGTTTTTCCTTTGTTTTGTTACTCGCATTTAATAAAGAACCCTTCAAATGCAGCAACTTCAAACCCACAGCTGCTCAGAGGACTATCAAAATGCCCCCAACCACCAGGTGTCTACCTTATGCTTGAACTGGAAGACTTTCTTTTGCTAAATTCCCATGGAACTTTTAATGAAGTATTTGGTTCAGAAGGCGGTCAAAAGTGGTTAGGATTTTTATAATGAGAAAGCCCCCAGTTCCAGTAAACAGAAACTATTCGCTATATGTACTCATCTTCCCAGCACCTGTGGGAGCTGCTAACAAAGCAGATGGCCAAGAGGAGGATGAAAAGAAGATGGATGAAGGAAAGAAGAAACCAGACGGACAAGCCAAGATGGTATTCATCTAATTCTTCTCAGTCCTTTTTTCATGTTTCCTCCCTTCTATCTCTCTGTCTGTTCCAGTCTGAAAATCAATTGCCCTTCTTCAGTACATTCTACAAGGCAACTAAATGAACATATTAATTCTGTTTTTACAGGGCTCTAAATAAGCAAAATAAATGTTCATTTATAATAGTGAAAATGCTAACAAAACATGTGGTTATGCCTGCAATAAAATGGTTTTCTGGTTGTGTGATTCTCTCTTCACATAAGCACAAAATTATTTCACAACAATTTAAAGACATTTCTGAATCTATCTTCCACAGTTTCTGATTACTCCTGCATTTTACCTCCTTCTTAACTGCCTTGCTCCATTCCCGAAACCTGTTCTAATACACATGTAAACCATTACTAAAACGCATATAATTAGACTTAAATCAATAGCTGGATATCTGGATTGTGCAGTGGCAAAAGTCAGGCAATTCCACAGAAATAGCCCCTGAGGAATATCCTCTGCTGCTCTACGAGGTTTTAGATTTTACTTTCTGCATTTTGACTGATTAATACAAAATGTACCTTGGCATTTTTGCTGTTTATAATGCAAAAGGTTTGCAACATTCAGCAGGATACACTTACGTTTGTCCAATATTTCTAATACAAACACTGCCTTAAATTCTCTGACTTACAGCACCAGCTTTTTATTAAGCTTTTTTTCCCACTGTTGGTAAAAGCAGTAGTTATTTAATGTTTTTAAATGAGAATTAAAAATCTGTTTATTTGATTTAATCAGCTCATTGAGCATTCTCTTTGTACCTCTAATCCCTTGAATGGAGATGTCAAGGCATGCAATAGCACATAGCTGTGACAATAATCTCAGGAGGTTTTTCATCACTGCCATTTACAATAAGTAATGTATTTCAGTGCTAAAAAGACAGCTATACTCATTTCAGGGGAAATCTACTCCTCCCCATGCATAAGAGTAACAGCAGCAGCTGGCTTTGGGCAATGAATTATGAAGGTCTTCAAGGTACAGAACCCATTTTGAAAGTGGGAGCTGGTTCTGTAATCCTCCACAAAGGTTGTGCCACTCCATCACCTCTTTTTCTTCAGTCTCTAAACTAAGGAGAAAATGATAGTTACCTTTTAATCAGTTTACCTCCAGAGCTAATTTGTATTCTGCCACATTCAGAGGCTGCCACAGACCCACCACTCTGCTCTGCCATTGAGTATGAGCACTACGAGACCCATCAGGAAAAAGAGCCTTCCATATCCAGTTACAGATAACTTTCAGCATATATGTGGTATGTATAGCATTAGACTCTGAATGAATGTCTGTGTGCATTAAAATCTGAGAATTGAGCACCTTCAAGTATCCATCCCTGCAAAAAAAAACTCTTTTCAGAGTTGTTGAGTAATGGCTCTAGAAAAGGCTGCAGGAACTCCAATCAGGACAAATATATTTTAGCAATTTCAATATAATTTTAGTTTCTTGCACTCAAAACTGAATATTGTTGGCCACAATCTGTATATACACACATCTACGAGAGAGGTTAGAGAAAAATATGCTGCAACAGCAAATGAAATGTCATCTGGAGATGAAAACATAGGCTGTTCCACTTATTATGTATAAAACGTTTTGGCTTTTTTTTTTTTTAAACACAGAGTTTTCTCCCATTCCAGTCTCACATTCACTACAATCATTTTTTCCTGATACTCATCCTGCTTCTCTTTACAAACTCATCAGTGCCTGAAGTTGCACTTCATGATGAATAAATAAATAAATAAATAAATAAAATCAGCAACATACTTCAAAGGATTGTGCAATACTGACTAGCATTCATTTGAATGACGTGTCCACTCAACAAGGCAGGTAAAATAAGTCAGTAAGGTTTTCATGATTGCTCAGTCATTCTGCCTTTGGAGAACTACACAATCATTTCAAGTAAGGCAATTTTTTGCCTCTTAACTTACTGAAATAGGAAAAGTTGAGCCATTACCCCTTCTACCTCAAAGAGAGAAGATGACTTGGTCTTCCCACTAAATTGCAGCTCCAAACTTTCAATGCACAATGAAAAAACAGACTGCTATTGCTAAGTGTAGAGGGACTACAATGTCTTCCAGTGCCGCGATTGAGAGACGGGACTCCGCTTGATGCAA